>JAITYZ010004257.1:0-14305 GCA_027744595.1 Paronellides praefectus | reverse complement strand
GTTTTCTTTGGTTTTGTATTACAGGAGAAGATAAGCAGTAACGTCGTCGCAAACTCATCATCCTCTAGCCAAAATATTAGTGAACATTTAGTAGCCGTAAATACATCCGAGTTGTGCACTCAGTGTCGTGCAGCTCAAGAGAAAAAACAAATGCTTAAACATGCCAACTGCTCTGACTCTAACTTAATTAAAATGGAGGTTGATAATTCCATCGAAGAAGAAAATTGTAGAACACAAGATAGTTCAAATTCTTCAGATGTTGAGAGGACGTTGCAAAATGGAGAGTACTCTCCTAGTCGTGGTGAGCAAACAGAAAATAAGTTTGCTGATAAAAGGACTACCAGAGCAAATAGACATCCGCATTTTTCAAAACAGTCAGTGAACTTGAACGCGGAAAGTACTTCTCCCGAAAATAAAAATAGTAATAGTAGAGTAGAGCAAACCTCCCAGTGTAACAATGCATTATTATTTGATGCGCGCAACAACAGTAGTAATAACAAAGCAAAGTCACATGCACTATTGACCGACGGCACGGGAAACAGAGCAAGTGATGAGGAAGATGCTCTTGAATCATCAGACGCAGACGTAGTGAAACCACCTGCAGCAAAAAGGACAAAGATTAGCAGTGGAAGTAATCATAGTGGTGTTGATGCTGTTGGTCAGTTGCAAATCGCTGAAGAAGAGCCAAGAACAGTAGTAGTAGTAGGGCAATTGGTGTCCACTTCTTCTACAGGTCGTAATGGAGCTGTTGAGCACTCCTAAAAACTTGTGCGCGTTTGTTCATTTCCCAAAAAAAACGATATTTCTTAATAGTAAGTACAGTCATTTTTTTCATGTTTACTGAAAACTGGAGAAGATTGTACTGCATACCTGTTGTCGTATTTATTACTAGAAAATTTTCCGTGGCACAAATCGAAACTTGTTACATACAGAACTCATGACTCACATGAAATTTGTAGGAACACCAAAAACACTTATTGTGAGCTGAGCAACATAATTAGAACATAATATAAAAAACAAAAAGTCTGTTAGTTTTGCAAAATTCGATCGGTTTGGTATTGTGTAATATGTATATGGTATTAAGTGATGGCAATTTTTATAGTTAACACTATTTGTTCGATCAGACTAGTGATGTGCAATTTACAAAAAGTTGTCATAAAGTAGTTATACTTGAATTAGGAACAAACCAACATACAAAATAATATACATAGCAAGAGGGTTAATTTTAGTATAAGACACTTAAAAACTTGAGCAAGTCATGTCATATTATGTCATCGCATCATTTTTATCTCCGTTATAGTACTGTTGATGTAGGTAATAGGTTCAACTGAAGCGTTTGTGTTCCTGAAATATTGTACTTGAACATTTAATAATAAATAATAATAGTTAACCTCCATAATACTATAATAATAATATGTGTATGTATCCTTATCTTTTATGATGTTTCAATATATGACGCGTCACACGGTCTACTTTCTAACTTAATGTTTTCTAAAATATTAATATTTATATCAATGTTTAATACTATAAAACTATAATTTATAACTTTATGATGGATGTACCACTTTGCATTTACTGACGCTAGGTCCTTTGCTTTTGAACCATTTTGGCGCAGGTCATAAGGCCCAGAAAAAGGGTAATTCATGTAGCATGCAATAATAGCATAAACAAGCATTCGCAATTCGCAGGTATTATCAATAGATATTATGTAGTTTTTTTATGTAAACAACTTTTAAGATTGATTTATGCATACAAAGTTAAAAATATAGTATTTAACAATTCGTTACTTCAAACGGTAGTGGTAATTCTTTATTAGTTCGTATTACAATGTCTTTTTATCCCTGAAAAGAATGGGTTCGTATCGATACTTTGATTCTGCATACTACTGTTTTAGTCATTCTTTGTCGTTTATAAATAATAGTTCTTTTTACTTCAAACATTATTGTGCGTAACATACAATTAGTTTTTTCTCGATTGGTACGGGATTTTATGTGTTTTATTCTAACGGATGGATATTTGAATACAAAAAGTTTGTGAATTTTTAAATTCTATAGTTATTTCGCTATTTCTTCTTATATAACATTCTGGATGAAAGGATAAACAACATTAAACATTATGTATACAGTTCAGCATGTATTGGATTGATTTGAAAAATATTGATTTCCGTTTAATTTGATGAATATTTGGTTCAAAATGGATTTTTCTGCGAAATTCAACAAAACAGTAAATATGCAGCGTTTTAGTATATGGTTACCGGTATTTGATGGTATAAGTAAATATTAATATAGTGTTTGTGCTATTAATGAAGGCTACGCATTACAATTTTTAACCTCGACCTTTTTTAATTGTATGAGAGTGAGAGTTGTGGTTAATTTTTAATATAATTTTTCACGCAGTACAGCACGTATTATACTATATTTTTTATTTTATCAGAGTGGACCAATATAATGTCTCCCTTCTAGGATTTTGTTTTACGCTAAATTAAAAATTACATTAATTAATTTACTATCGCTATTTGCAATTGATTGTTAAAAGTCTCGGGAATCGAAATTTACTGTTTTATAAACAATCTTAAAATTTCAAATTTGTTTGTATATCCGTACGAAATACTTGTTGTAGTCGTCAGTCGTTTTAGGTCAGATACGTAGATAGTTTTTTATGCGATGGTCATGTTGGTAGTCGACATTTAAAAACTGCACATTGAAGAAACAAAAAACTCGAAATCAGAGGTCAAAGCAAAGGTTTATTAATTATTTACAAAATGTTTTTGGTTTTTGTATCCGATACTCGTTCAAACTGATGCATGCATAATAATCTTTGGAGATGTCGTACATTCTTGTCATATTGTTTTGTATGAAATTTTAAATATAGTATTATATGAAATCAAACCCCAAACATTTATAGATTTATATTGAAAAGAAGTTGTTAGATAAATATCACTGTCGGCGTCTGTCGTTAAATGCTTTAAAATTAAAAGGTTTCCAAACAAGGCTTGGTCTAACTTTTAATTTTCTTTGTTCTTCTGATTTAGGAAATGTCAAAAACTGGGAATGTGCACGTGCACCGTAAACGAATATTGTAAATAATCATGGCGTCTTAGTCTTAACGATACCACGTTAACTTTCAAAAGTTTGTTGTTCAGTTAGGTAGTTAGGATGTTATTGTATTGTGGATGTGTTTAGCATTATTATTCATATCAAATCACCGTTGTCGTCAGTTTGCTATTATTATTATTACTCTGTGCATAATAATGTAACATAAAAACAGGTAAATTATTATATATAATTGTATAAATACTGATTTCTTATACAATTTTGTATGCTGATGTATTAGAGCATTAGCTGATATATCGTCATCAAATCAGATTGAGTCCATCCTTTTCAGTGAATTTTATAAAAAAAAATTGATACATAGATTTATTATTTACCTCGTATATTTGTAATTAAGTATTAGGGTATTCGTTACGTCACTTTTGCCAGTGTTGTTGGTGTAGATGGTGATATTTATGTATACAAAAAAAGCTGTATATTAATCAAAACTCAAAAACAGCACTTTCATCATTCACCGGTTCACCAAGATGAAGTGAAAGTGGAAGCACTACTTTTTTGGAGACAGCCCAAACCAAACACTAACACTCTCATACGCCAGAAGAAAGCTGTCACTTGAATTATACAATATTATTCATATATTATACCAACTCGTCATTCTAATTAGTTTATTAAGTAAAACCAAGTTGTCAAAAACATTTTATATGTATAGATAATAATAAAACTATGAATGACATTTTGTCAGCATGAAGTGTGACACATACATACATCACCCATCCTCTTTAAGATAATTACGTAAAATATTTTGTTTGTATATATAGAGGTGATACAGTATGCAGTTAATTTTCACATTGTATTTCGTTATATATATGTATATGTATTATATATAAAATATTTTGGTCCATCAGGTCAGGTAGTAGCATAATATGTTAATGAAAAAACTAGTTGTATTTGTATTGGACTAAAAACAAAAATTATCGTTGTGCTCAGACTACCAATAAAAATACTTTGATTTTTGCGAAAGGAATTATACTCTTGTCTTGCACGAAAAGTTATATCGGTGGTGTCTCATAATATTTGGCAAGTCGATGTTTTGTGTATTATTGTCCAAAATCCTTTCTCCCTCCACACTACTCAAAGACAAACGGTACACAACATGTCATAATCAAATCACAGTAACTCTAGAATTTAATAGAAATATATTTGTTTTTTTTAAATCCAACAAGTCATAGTCATAAGCCATCATTCAATTTCAGCCACCACCAACCAGCAGCAATGTGCCCCAATCACCCGAATCTCACGAATTCAACATAACAGTATCTTATAGAAGGTGTGTAGTATTCTATTATACTAATGTACATAATATTTGAAATATTCGCCAATGCAGAGCTGAAAGTTAAATTTGTAAAAACGCAAATGTGAAATTGGACACTGTGTAATGATGTGTCAGCACGTTTTTTTTCTTTATTACCTAAATGCACGCACGCGGCTGAATGGGATGGTTATTGCTAATGCATTGCTCATTTTATTCTAAAATTAAGAAATATTCAAAGTTTAAGATTTATGTGCAAAAGGCCAACTACAGATTGTAGTTGTTTTAATGCTGCATAATATTTTGAACTACTGTGCTCATCTGACACACTTAGTTTTCGACATACGACACTTGAGACTTGAATGTGAAGCTTGAAATAATGCAACATCCTTTCAAAAATCCACCTACATGGCTGACATTGGAATGGTGGCGGCACGGTGCTTGTATGCTATGTAATATTAGGTCGGTTGAGCAAAGAATTTTACGTTTTGTATGAATATTTTTGAATGGAAAGAAGATGTATTAGTTCTACTAGTAGGTAGACACTTTCACTATTGGAATTATAACTTGAGCTTATGCCAAAAAAAATATACTTAATGTTCTCCAGGTTGACATTTTAGTAATTCGTTTAATCAATTTTACCTTTATATTATTTACTATCCCAATCAAAACTTGTTGAAACACATTTCTTTACTTGCCGACTTTTTATTTATTCCCCTCTCCTCTTAGACTGTTTAAGTTAAAAGTGGCATTATGCTCCAAACTGTCAAGCACAGATATAGTATGGGTAAATACGTAAATATTGCTTGGTAGACTTCAGGTGGTTATTCCCAATAAGTAAAAGGAATATTAAATTTAATGCGAATTTAAAGTACTCTCGATCGGCATTAATCATAAAACATTCAACTTAAGGAGAGAAGTGGTTATAATATTTAATATTTTATTCTCTCGCTCCTCGGCTTCAGTACATGCAGTTGCTTATGCACTCATCATCATCATTTTATTACGGTATCATCCAACACCTCATCAACTTGTTTTCTGAATCCCCTTGAAGAGAACATGAGGACGGCCGTCACCACCTCTTTGAACTTATTGGATAACATTTTCTTTTAAAAATATTCATTATAGTTTGGTCGTGTACCATAAGTTTCACAATTCAGTGGGCAACGATTTCTTTACTTCATGTTCGTGATTTTTCAGCAGTTTTCATAAGCAATCTATTTTAATGATTTGCATATTTTACTATGGACGCGATCTGTCGGTAGACACGGTCGACACTTGGTTTTATTGCTCAAAATAATATTAACTCATGTCCGACACTATCATAAATGAGAACGGACAAGGTCACACAATATACCTACCTATTATGTAGGTATATTTGATGACTCAAACGTCACCGAAAAGTTGGAGATGAACAAAAGTAAAGCAATTAAATTACGAAATTAATTAAGCTTTAAAAACAGAAAAATTACGTTTATTTGTTACATACTTAATTGAAATTCTAGCCAATGCAAAGCGCATAATTAAAAATAATGAAGGAAGCATTTGAAACAAATATATGATCCAAAATCTATTTAAACACATTTTCTCAAATATTTGGGGTAGTGGGTGACATTTATTATCAATCACGCATCAGCCATAAATGTTTCCAGTTATTCGTTTTAGCAGCTAGCATAGTTAGCAGTATTCTTTGATTTTGGCGATTTGATTTTAGCAGCTAGTAGCTATGTATATTCAGATCATCATAATGAAAGGACCAAGGACTGCGTCAGATTTATAGACTGTCTTTTTATCTTTCATTAATTAACTTGTATGCTGTGATATATTACTTTAATGTTTTGCTAGTGCAGTAGAAATTTGTATTTTTAGCAATCGCAACGAATGACAAAGATAAATGACCAAGTGCCGCATTCCTCAAAGCTCTAAAATGCATACTTGATTGGCCATTATTTTTGTTGCATATAATAAACACGTGACAGATTATATATAGTCTTTTTGTGTTTTTTAAATAAATAATTTCAATTTCGTGATAAAATTTATTGACAACCGGCAATTTTTGTTCATCGTGATAACACGAATTTCGATACTTTTTTTGGGGAAAAAGTGAACTTCTTTTGTTTCGCTTCATGAAAAGATGTTATCTGCATTTAGAACTGCTAGATGCACCGAATCATTTGTCGTTATCTTGTGTTGATCTGTCCGTATATCGATCCGCTGCTCTATAATTACTCTCATGTCGATTAACCAATCAGCCTAATATGATAGGGTTTAAAAAAAGCTAAAATTATTGCATTTCTATCATGTTGTGATGGTTTGTTCCCTCGACACTGGGCGAGTCGAAATAGCCAAATCCAAAATGTCTCTTTTTGGTCATTTATATTGAGCCATTTTAGACTGGTATTGGTTGTTCATAATATGAACTTCATATTCTACTGCATAATTTGTGAAAACATAAAAATTACACAAGTCACAATATTTTCAGTTCCAGGGACTAATATCCCTGGAATTATTAAAAGATTGAAAGAACCTCCATTTTTGTTCATATTACAACAACGAAACTAACCAAAGTAAATTCAATGGAAACTACAAAAAAATGTCAAAAGTCCTATAATTTTTAGTTATTTTAATTCGCGGTCCTCGATTAGAACGCTATCAATAAGGGATTTTATTGCTCTGATAAAACAGAACACTGCACATGAAATTGCATTGCAGTTTTCATACATCCAACGAACTACGAACGTCGCCTCATTTTTGTGTATAGTTCCTTTGCTTATTAAGAGAGTAATTTATATTTATATCAAAATCATATCATGAGTTATATATCCATTGTTATGTTGGTGTTAATCTGTTTAAATGATGACACAAACAAGTGAGTCAAGCACGCAACTGTCCGTAGCCTGCTTCCTTGATGCAATGAAAATTGGAGATTCCACCTGAGCCTTGTTTAATTTGTATGTGTACCTATCATCTCATCTACATTATTACCTTCTGCAATATTTCCTAGATTGTTGATATATTTATGAAATAAATAAATGTTCATTGGAGTTTCAAGTTCATGAAAAACGTGAAAAAATAAGGTTTACAACATTCCATCTTCCTTTTTTTTTGATGAGTATAAAGTGATTTTTAGAATAAAAAACAACTTGACATTGAATTTTAGTAGACGTTGCACACATCATCATCCTCCATACCTATATCACAAAAAAATGATAAAACTAAATGCTCCAACTTTTATATGCTAATATACTTTTCCCATCAAAATGCTCTTTTTTTGTAAACGAACTACGTTTTCTATATCAGAAAGATGAACTCATTGCAGTTATTTTTTACAATATTTTTGTCGACATAAATATTTATTACACGGCTTTTGTTTGGTGGGTAGAAAAATACATGCTAAAAAATGTTTAAAATGCAGTATACGAACTTCGTATTACGAAGTCAAGTCCAAGCACAAAGTTTTTGTTTGATTTTATTGTTGCTGGAGGTCGAATAAAAGAAGATGATTAGTTGTTATTAGTGATTTCACATGATATAAATTATGAGAACATACTCAACGAACTAATTCATTCAATCGACAAAAAAAGCTAGATACATGAACAAGCAAACATCTAGATTCCATCCATTGACATTGTAGACTTGTAGAGAGCGATGATATATATGCACTACAAATAAATGCATAGAAATATGTTGCTTATCCGTTTATATGATTTGTGTATTATAGTCAAGTTGTATACGCTGGCAGTAATCAAGGCTGTGTATATTCTATAAAAACTCAACAAATAAGGAAAAAACACCCCCTACCTACAGTATAAAGTGGCATGCAAAAAGTGGAAGGTATTCATTATCTTATCCATCATGTTCACTTTTAGCCACAAAATAAATATACAGCATATATTGGGTTAAAAAGAAGATGCTCCAAGCTAGATAAAACAACAAGCATGTTTTTATCATCATCCAAATATTTTGCCAACTTTTTTTGTGTACACGTCAAGTTTTTAGGAGAAAACGATTGAATAATGTCCCATTTGCAAGGAATCTTCTAAGTCCCAAATCATGTTTTTTATGTACCACAAAAATTGTAGATTTGGTGAAGACGAACTTCCTGACAATTTCAAGAAAACTCAATTGTATGAAATGATTGCGTGATATGTTGTTGTACGCATAGGTATGTCAATATTTAGCCGGCAGAGTCACAGGATCAAAATACTATTATGTTTGATGGTTGATGAGATTTCCTAAGAATCTTGGGCGACCTGTGGAGAATGCAATTATGGGTTTTGTATTGGTGTCAGAAAATCGAAATTGCTTGCTCCTTTGACAGATATTTTCTTTATCAAGACAGGACATGCAATTTTGATTGATTGTATTAAGCAATAACAAAAGGCTATTGCAAGGGAGAGGGAACCGTCTCATTTTTTATAAGGATCGCAGCACCAATGAGCAAGATGGTAACTTTGTTTGAGTAAAAATAAAAACGTGGATGTGTTTGCTCAAATTAGCTCTAAAAGATATCTAAATTGTGTGTAATTTCAAAAGCGGAACACGAGCCCTTTTTCTGAACATTTCTCACAAACTTGTAAGGCTGGTTAGGTGCTTAAACAAAATTGTAATTAAGTAGGTAATGCATACGAACTGGAAAAACGCCAATGAAACGAGATTGGGTCCTAAAAACTATTAAACCGACTGCCATGGTAGTTTCATAAACGTTTTGATGAGCTTTTTGTTGGAATTCCCCAATACAAATACCTCCAAGAAAAATTAAGGGTAAGGTCAACTGGCAAGTTTAGCTTCCATCGTCAGCAGATTACTAAAGCATCATTTTTGCTAAAGATTTTTTAAACATTTAATGTTCATCGTATGTACTCTTTTGTAAACTTTTTTAAACTGTTAAATGAAATAAAACATTTTTGATTGCCCATTGCTATCATCTACTCAAATACCACTAGCTGTTCATTAGTGCTTGCACTTTGTACATGGCATACTATTCAGTTTAATTAACTCGTCCATTAAACCTTGTGGCAGGCCACCAACTACGATAGCAGAATACATAATTGGAATACATTTGCCAAGTGCACACAGTACAAAACAAAACTAGGTATACATATTTACCTTGAAATTTTTTATGGCATAAGGTTAACAAACAAACAATAAATTGCCTGGTCACTTCCAGGAAGAATAAGAAGTGTGTTTTATGGAACACAAGATTTTACTTTTTTACGAAATCTGACAAAGCCAATAATGTGCCTTAAAAGTAAGGCGCACAATTCAGATAATCAATGTATTGATGATGACTTGAGTCAAATATTTTTTTATTACCACATTAAAATCTTTGGTTTTGGTTTCACAGATTTTTTTTTGCGTGTGACCTTTTTGACTTATGTTGTCACATTTATTATTGCAAGCGTCTTCCTTCAGTCGAGTCACTCATTCAAATCCATATATATCAATGCAATTGTATTTGTGAGTACTTACCTATAAACAGTTTACCAGTTTTATTTAACTTACCTAAGCAAATTTATTATTTTTCGTGTTAGACTTTTTGTAGAATTTCTACTATTTTATGACAAGGCAGAATTATAACAAAAAACCGTGTAAAATTGTGTGAGGTTAGCAGAAGAGGTTAGCATAGCAACTATATTTTTTTGTTTAAAAGACATTTCGCTAGCCGATTTTTTTTAAATAATTGTTTTTCTTGCATCGTGAGCGTTTGTTAAAATTAAAAAAATACACTCGTAAACAAATTTATCAAAAATAAATGTACCATAAATTCAAAACCCAAAACTCATAAAAATGAATGAGCAATGAGCATTAGGTATATGGATTCCATAATATGGAATGACAATATTAGTACCTATGTTTAAGTCGGGATGATTTTTTAGTCATCTTAAAACTTGGTCAACAAGGTTTATGTCGTCATCATCGATTTCCTTCTAACAAATTCTTCTTTTTTTGCGTTTACACTTTATAAAAAACTGTAAAATCGATTTATTTTAGCAACCCTATCAATTCCAATAATCCAACCGCTACGCAGCCACAACAAATCAAGTCGAACAAGTGTGGAACAAAGGGCAAAAAAGGAAATAAGCATCATAAATCTTGCTTTGTACAAGAGTCCCAAGTGATGTTTATAGGCTCGGAGTCACGAAAGCATGTTGAATTATCACACGACCTGTATGGATAAAACATGTGCATATTTTATGATGATCAGTAAAGGCATCACATTAAATGCATACCCTTTGGCATGATAACACACGCAAGCGTATATTCTACACTCCTCCAACATTACTTTTTTTACAGACAAACATTTTTTTAATATTGCTTTTTATAATATCCACAGTCAGTCGTCTCGTCAGTCTTGCATAGGTACTAAAGTATTTTGCTATAACCATATTCCACATTCAACATTATATCAATTATTGAAGTACATAAGTATATGTACCTATATCAATGATGATGATGTTAAACTATTATTATACATTTTTGCCCTGAGGAGAATTTTCACATAACAAAGGAAACGTACTGCTACTACTAGTCTTGATTGGACATGTAGTCAATCTATTGTCATGTATATTTCGTACTACTACTGCTCTGATTCCTCTTTTTGTTCATTCCAATAATATTTATGATTTCGCTCTTCTTGTTTATTATCTCACCACCGCATGACAGCATCAACAATAATAATAATGTTTATATAAACATCTTTTTGTTGTGTTTTTTTCCTGACTACCAAAAACCTATTATTCAGGTTTCAATTTTATTTCACATATCACATATCAATATCAATCAATCAGTTTTTTTTCTACGTTCAAGTAGAGAGCTGCTTCAACAAATCTATTTATATTTATACCTACCCTGAAAGATGACTATGAATGAAAACAAATAATAAAGACTACAATATTTATATATAAATATAAATATGTTTTGATTGTCTCAATTTGCTATACAAATTTCATAGATAATAAAATAATAATAGAGAGAGATGATTTTTTGTCTTTTTTGGTAAATCTAATTTGTAAAAAATCATTACATAATATATGTTTCATCATCGCAGCTATTATATAAATATGCTCATCAAAATTGAGACACTATCGCACTTTTATTATCCTGTTTTATTAATAATATTTATATAAGTTGTTAGAAAAATATGCCAAGATATAAGAATATTCCAGGTGATATACGCGCAAGATCATTATTCCATGTTTGTACGGATATCTTTCAACCCAATCTTTGTATCATCATAAGATTATGGTAACACATTATGTAACTAGGTATATATTTGTTTCATTATATGGGTATATAATCCAATATATTTTCACCATCGTGTAAAGCAGGTTTCTCAAAACAGCACCAATTATGCGAGGAAGGCGGAGGTGGAAATTTTGTCTAATGAGATTAAATTACAAGCTGAAATTCATAGGTAATTGTACAGCAATATAATTTCTTATAGTGCCATCTCTTTACATAATCATGGTGAAAATCATGTTCTCACAATGTTACAATTTGGGATTTATGGATTATATGCCTACCTATGCGTCGATGCGTGTTCACCCCATTCTTAAAAATGCGTAATTATACCCATTGTCTTTGTGAAATGTGTGTACCTATGCCTATTTTAAGATGTGATGTGTTGTTATGGAGAGTGTTCAAATGAAGATGACCAAGCCATATTTGCAATGTAACAATCAAAATTAGCCTGACCATACAGACCATCAGTGCGCAAATGTACATGATCGTTTTCACTATATAAACCAATTTACATTCCTAGTTATATTGTGTATTTAGATTAAGGATATAGTTGGAACAATAAGGTGATTAGAGGATTGACAAGCAATGTTAAATGTGTTATTGAGTACATGATCATGATCATCCGTTTCTGTACACTCCAATTACCGCAAACAAAACTTCCTTCAGGAATATAATCCATCCACCATCCATCCATCGAGTCGTAAACATGTTTTTTATATTCTCCTTTCTAGCATTCTCTATGCGTAGCAGGTTACCTTATAATTATAAACTTTCTCAAGTGTAGAACGAGCGTTGGAGTGTTTAAGTGTCAAATAAAATCAGGCGTCCAAAATTGTTTGTTTATGTCTGCAACGAAATTGTTTATGTCTACTAAATTAACACATGAATGCAATGTACTCATTGGCTTACAATAACAAAAACATACTTTGCAACCTACACACTTGTGCACCTGTTCATCTACCTCTATAAACATTACGCACATAATGTGCGTACGTATAAAATGTTTATATGAATTTATGTTTAACAATAGACTTTGAATTGAATATTTTCTTTTAAACAATGTAACCAACCAGGTTTTATTTTTATAGCAAGAGGTACTCATTCACACATTATTGTATAAAACCTTGCATAAATAGCAAATAATAAGTACTTGTGGTTATTTTAGACAAGTCAAATATAAAAACAGTTGAGTGTATTAGCATGGAAAACTATGTAGCTATTTAAAAATTTACTGGCAAATTTTTCAGAATGCAATCCTTTAAAGAAAAGTTATAGGACTTTTATTTCACAATGTTTGAAACCACTCTCGTATTATTAATAAAATTGTATTATCTGATCTATCAATCGTAAAAATTACTTTAATTTTTAGACCACCACCCCTTCACGGCTGGGTTTATTTGTCTTTATTTGTCATTTTGTCACTTGGTTGTGATAATAAAGCAGAAATAAATAAAAAGGTAATAAAAGAAATAAACAAACTTTTAAAATGTATGGTTTAAAATAATTAATGGTAAAATAAAATGTTGTTTGAATTGGAGTTGAAAGGACAGTCATATATTATGTGCACTATACGTTCGATTTGTATGTTCAAGTCCAAGTATACAAGTACTCATGCAGGCAGGAGGACTCTGTTGGTCGAGTATGAGTTCTTTCATGTCAGCTTTATGTCAGGGACTGAATAACATTTGTGCATATTGAAATTGGTTAAGTGGCACTTGGCACGTTTGGATAAATTTGGTGTTTTTGTATATGAGACTTGCATAATAAAATAATTACAACTTTGAAACTAATATTGGTATTTGCAATTACCTGTGTACCTAAGTGGAGTTGAGGCGAGATGAGTGCGCACTTTTTTTATTGATAGGTAGCTAGTAGCTAGAGCTCTTGTTGTTGGTATTAGCATTATTATAGCATTAGTACTGGTGTCAGTAATGAGAAAATGGTGAATATATAATATGCGCATGAAGTAGGGAAAAGTAGGAATGACATGTCATTTTGAATATTACCATTAAATTAGCCATAATGCTTGAATGATAAGTTCTCTTGCAGGCATAAAAAAAGCAGCAGGAGTGCCCACAACAATGAAAGGCATCACGATTGGTATGATTATCACATTCGTTCTTCATGTTTATTGATGTGTTGTTTTCAAAATTAATTTTCGAAATGTTTCGTCGTTGGTGGTTGTGGGCTCCATTGATTTGCAGGTTCAAAAGCAATGAAGGAGGTAATAATAAAAGTACATTTTTTGTTTTTTGTTTATGTTTTCAAGAGATAATGAAAGGAGCCTCCCTTTGAATGATACACTTCTTTGATTACATACATTACTTAAATTTATCCAGATATTTATATGTCACGACTCGTGACTCACGAGTCTACAACCGACATTTTAATTTGATAACACGGGCTTTATTATGACGAAAGAGTGGAAATGAAGCCTAGGATTTTGCCAGTCCAATTTCTTTTACCGCAAGACGTCTCTTTACAATAATGGTTTCAGCAACAATCCTTTAGCGGCTGTGTGTCCATAATATTTACCTATTCGTAAACCTTAATTTAACGATCCTAGCCTGCATTAATATCTATATTGGAATTTTGGAAAATTCCCAAAAATCGAAATGGGCAAATTTCCACAGGAATTCAGGATCGTTGCTTTAGCTTTAGTAGAATTTATGGTGGACAAAAAGCGTTGCATATTGCAATT
>JAITYZ010004256.1:0-15421 GCA_027744595.1 Paronellides praefectus | reverse complement strand
ATATGGCGATATATAAATATATACGAACATAAATTTAAAGTACTAAACATGTCAGTTTATTGCTATGCTTCCAAAATGTGAAACTTGAAGGTAAAAAAAACATTGAAAGTTTGAGAGCTAAAGGGATACATTTAAAAATAAACACTGGACTAATTTTGATTATTATACAAATGTATAATAATAAAACAAACTTTGTAGTTTCTTATTATCCCAGTTTTTGTATTTTAAAAGAAATTACAAATTATAAGTCTTGGAGTGTTGTTGTTGTCAGTGCTGGACACACTGTACTGTACTGTAGTATAATTTTAAGATTTTACCACGACAAAGTGGCAAACATGTTACCACAGAAATTTTAACCTAATCTTTATAACAATTATTGGTTATCTAACTCTGCCTTATATATTCCTACTTATATATTTTAGGCAAGATAGTTGACCCTATTCCGTTTTTTTGTTACGTTTTAATGATCAGTGTGTTGAGAGAAAAAAACACTGATGTGATGAGTACCAATTTTGTTTGCTTAAAAAAATCACCTGATTTTTCCTTTCAGTCAAATGGAGGCAGAATACTATATTTTTTTCAACTCTGTTCTGATTTATTTTCTTCTTTTTTTCCTTTTTAGAAAAGAATCCAGAAAAAAGATAGATAGACAGGGGGACAGTATAGGGTTGTTTTGTTTAACTTTCGTCGCACGATTCAGCGGGATGGATTTGGATGGAGAAGAAAAAGAGATTTGAAAAACAAGTTGATTGGGTTGGATTTTTTTTATTTAGTTCAAAGCCAAATTTGGCGACTTGATCCTTGCCGGTGCAGATCTTCTTTGAGTCTTTTTGCGTGACATGGAAATATTGTATTTGGCCACAAGCTAAAGAATAAATTCCAAAAAGGACAGTTTAGTAAAAAAAAAAAGAAAGAAGAAGAAAAATAGAATTACATATTATTATAGCAGTTTGCTTATTCAAGACATTTTCGTACCTCTGAAACGAAATCTGCATAAATCACATGGTTTTTGGAATTCTGCATTCGTCTAGAGTTGCCCGCACTTCCACCTCTCATCAAGTCTTTCTGTTTAATTTTTAGCACGTGCATTGGAATTGGCAAGGGAGCGGATCTTATCGTCTGGGGAGTTTGAAGTCCCCAGTGAATATGCGCAGGGATTTCATCTGAGCTGATGTAAAAGGGTTCATAGTGGTTCATTCTCCCTGTGACGCTGTGTGATACCTTTACTGGCTCCTCGTCCAAGTTTGAAGTTTGCCAGCTTTTTTTGCCAAATTTAAAAAAATAAAATAGACACGTTTATAAAACCTTAAAAAGCGTTTTTATTACTCATATCAAAGCTTTCATAAATTATCTGCATGCATGGATGCTCAATGACAAAAAGCATTGTTTGCCGATTTTTTTGCGGTTACTTTTGTATCTTCTCATGTCACCCAAATCATCATCAGAATATACAGCAACATTCATATACATAAATACATGCAGCCATTTCCGGCTTCTTTCCATTCACTTTTTACCCAATCCAATTCAAACTCATGAAGAGGAGCCTTAAAAGAGTTGCGACTGAACTGTTGCGGTTTTTCTCTCAAACATTATCATCATAAATATCTTGTTAGCAGCGCCATGCCATTTTAGTATGATGCTTAAGTATTATTGTTTGCGTGCTTCGCATGCTTGTACATAATTTTTTTTCTTCAAAATTAGAAAATGCAAAATGGCAGAGCAAAATGTTTTGAAGAGAATAAAGGCGCAATATTTTCACAGGTGGAGTTGAGTGAATGCTTTAAAAAAAAGTGAAGTCGGTATTTGAGCGCAAAAGATGAGTAGATAGAATGCAAATGAGAAGGACGACGAAATAATATATGAATGTACATACAGTGAATAATTAGTGGCCCAATGTCCATATCGGTAAATTTTCAGATGGAATTGTCTGGCCAAGCCCCTAGTCGCATACTTGATGAGCTGGCGCTTTGTCTCTGGGTAGGGGACCGATCTCTCCAACTCAAACACCGGTATCACAAACGCGCATCTGAATAAATGAAATCATTTCAATTCTGGTTTAGTAATCTTCCATATAGTCACATATATTATCATCATTCTTTTACACAGTTTAAAAATAGGTAGTTGTTTGTGGGTATGACCCTACTTTGTGCACTTGGCCTCTGGCGTCTCATAAAACTCTTGAAGTAGGAAGCTAGAATTTGGCCTCGGTATAATATCCACATCAGTCATGAACACCCATGGTGTGCCACAAGCTTTCCTGGCAATGTTCCTCATGTGATTTTGGGGGTACAGGGATGCCTTATCTATCCCGTCAGGGATCACGTTTTTAATAACCAGCGCAATAAATTGATGAGGTTGTCCACAGGGAAAGTCATCATAAGGGGAAAAGTCAAAGGTGGCTGATTGTGACGTGTCATTTCCAAAGGGAGATGGGGAGGGCGGGGGAGTGAAACCGTGAGTTGGCACAGCCAAGTGAATCGAAACAGTCTGATTAAACAAGGCGCTACATTTACGCATATAAGCGATGAATAAATGAAGCACCGTCAGTTCCTCGGGATGAGCGACATACACTGCGAGAGAAATGGGACCCAGCCACTTCTCTGAAACTTCACCAATCGAAGAAATTCGATCTATTGAACCCTGTATAGATTTTGAAATCAACAAGCCATTCAACATGAGAAAAAAAATGTTTTAAAAAGTCAACACCAAATCAGCTGGGGAAAAAAATTATTATGATTTTTTCAGCACAAAAGACTTACCTGTGTAGCAAGGCAGACGTCAAACCTGTCCATCAGGTCCTCCCACAACTGGCCCGGCCATACCCATTCATAAATTTTGAGCTGAAAATTAAACCATCAACATTTTCATCAATATTCACATTAGCAGCAGCAACGCACTCATTCACACAACCATCATGTTAATATCATATTATCCGTACTCCGCGACCGCCATAGTCATTATTACCCTTCCCTCACAACTCACTACCTGCTTGAAAAAAAAACTACACAAGAGTATTCAAGCCACGTCTCCCTCGCTCTCTTTTCCTCAGAGAAAATTACAGGTGAGCACGCCACTTCACATCGTTTACTAGCTACTTTTGGACATTCACAATCATCATTTATTATTATGTGATTTTCTCTCTCTCTCTCCATCTTCTCTCCACCTCGACCAACATGATCAGCCAAACCAAAACCATGATCACACCAACCTTGATACAAAGTCTGTAAAATGTTAATTTAAAAAAAAAAACTTAAAAAAAGAAGATCAATAATATTCAGAGATAATATCTCACCAAGTAAAAGCACCCAGTACAAAGCATGAACATTTATAAATATAAACCAATCTCAAAATCTCAACCATTTATCTTAATTTTATTTTTCATTCTCTACCCTTTTCCTACAATAATAGGTAAGAATCCTTTTACGATGATTGTGATGATGATGATAATGGCGATATGCTCAATGATGATGATGATGATGTTGCCGAAATAAATCTCAAGCTACTACTACCGACTTCAAGTCACCTCAACTGACCACCATCACCACCACCAACATAGGTAATCATTCTCATCATCATCCTGATAATTTTCATTAAAATACATTTCAAATTACATTTATGTATATATGGAAAGGTCAAAAAATACTTGATGCAAGATTCATCATCATTGCCAAACCAAATATAGATAATCGTTTTTGCTCACAAAATTATAGTGTTCATTGACTTTTTCATTTTCTCTCCTCTCTCTGGTACTTCAAAAATGGGAAAAATGAGAATATTTTCAGTTTGATCACGTTTCAGTTTTCTTTACCAAATAAATAGTAGGAAAAAACAGAAAGATTGGTGGCATTTAAATTGAATTATAATGAAATGAAATGAAATGAACTACTGAGAGGATGTCCTTATATATACATATATACATATATATGCATACCTATGTATACAATATGCAAAGGAGGAGGTGGTAGAATGAAGGATGTTCAGAGAAAACATGACCCGGAACCCTAAATTTTGTAGGTGAACAGGTCGGGAAAAGAATTTTGTTTATTTGGGACGTTTTATGACTTTGGAAATTGTATTTATGCAGGTGTATGTAATCAGTGGTGCAGCTTGCAATTTCCGACATACATTATTGCATTCCCAAAAGTCAATAAAATTGTTAATAATAAATGTTAGTGTTTGTATGAAGATTGTTCTCTTACCATTCTACGATTGTCTAGTCTGGCCTGTGCCCAGGGAATGTCGGGTGGGACGTAATTGTAATATGTAGGAAATGTTCCGTTGAAAAAGCTATTATTACTGTTAATATCTTGTTGCTGGCGGTGACGGTGCCTTTGAAACAGTTGCCTGTGAAGCTGCTCATGGTACAAAT
The DNA here is from genome assembly GCA_027744595.1 of Paronellides praefectus. NCBI lineage: Eukaryota > Metazoa > Arthropoda > Collembola > Entomobryomorpha > Paronellidae > Paronellides > Paronellides praefectus. Next base: position 11,052 of record JAITYZ010004256.1, on the reverse strand, counting down.
GATGTAAAGTAGGTTGGCCCTGATTTTGCAGTTGTTGTTGCAACGCAGGAGAGCCGGCAAATGGACTGACTATTTGATAGCAAACAGGAGAACCTTTGTTTCCATTGCGGAAACTGTAGTGCAAAACTTGGTTGGCGCAGAGGATAAAGAGTAAGGCCACTGTGAGTGCTGCCACGTGTCGATGGAGAAACCGACACAAGCAGTTACTCGCACACCATCTCATCTCATTAGCCAGGACCAACACTGCCACCCACGCAACATATAAAAAAAGAAAGAAAGAAAGATGAGTTGACCTTTCCCGACTGAATATATTAACTGATCTCTTGAGAATTATTTTGGGGATGAGTAGGATAAGGGAATCAGAGCAGCAACAAAAAATGTCATTTTGTTGCCATCATATTTTTATGAAGCGCAATAACACGAACATTTCCTGGGGTTGTTTAGCCATCCTTCAGGGAATCGGTAGTAGTTGGCGACATGATGATGACGACAAGCACGGGATGCATCACTACCATCATCATCATCATCAGCTTCACCATCATCAAAGCTTATTGATACGCAAACAAAGTCTTTCGACTTGTACTAGTATTGCGGCAACAAGAGCACCATCACCACTACCACCATCACTCCTCCACCACATCACTCAAACACATATAAACACAAAGTGAGCGAGAGAGTCACAAAACGTCGCTAGTCCCATTATGTCAATACCGGATTTCCATATTTTCTATTATTATCATCATCGTTTTGTTATGCTGTTTGCATTGCTGCCAAAATCACCACCACTTCAGAGTCACTACAGAGAAGCGCAACGACATTAACACACAAAAAATACTCACAGCAGCAATGGTGCCACATGAAGAAACTTTTCCATTTTTACTACCGCAAAAAGGATAAAATCTTAATGCTCACCAAATTTCAAAGAGAACCAAGCTGGGTTTCCTTAACGTTTTCCATACACATTTTCTTTGTAAAACTGGGATAAAGAACTAATTGAAGATACTACGACGAAAGTAGTAGCAATAATAATAATAGTAACAAGCTGGACACAGCAAAAAAGAATATTTTTTTAGTTGGATGGATAAAGACAAGATATTTGAAGAGAGCAGATGTATGAGGATAGGAGAGATGTGTTTATAGCTGGAAGGAAGATGATGGAAAGGGAAAAAAATCATATGAAGACCACTGCTGCTGCTGCCACAACTCCTACACTTGTGTGTGTGTGTAGAATATTGCTGCTGCTGTGGTTAAAGGGAAGGAGAAAGCAGAGAGAGAGAAGACTAAACCAGCATAGCATAAGCCTGACACAATGAACACCCTCACTCCTGCTTTACTTTCTAGCACAAAAGCTCATAAGGCTGGCACAATGACGACAACGACTGGAGGAGAGAGAAGGAAGGATGATGGTGATTGTGATGCTGTATGCTTGCTGCACCGTTGCTGTGAACGAAGATGCTGTTGTAGATGATGATGATGATGATGAGTAGAGAAAAGCAATACAGAGGTTCGTTGGTCGGCTTCTTACTTCCTTTCAGAGAAAAGTATAGAGAGAGAGAGATGGGGAGAGAGAGAGAGTGAAAAGGGAAAAATCATTAAATTTCTTTGTAAGCCACGTTTAGTTTTGTATGTGTCCCTGTGTGCAGGGCTTTAATGGCAGCTCTCTTCTGAGAGCGACTAGCAAGCAGCACATGGACTACTACTGTCCATGGAAGTAAGGAAACACTGCTTTGTTCTCTGGTAGAACTAGTGGCTATGTGGTAGTATTGGAGCTCAGCTCTCTCTCTCTCTCTCTCCCCGAAGTTTTGGTTGCTTGATAAATACTACGGAATGCTTCTAAAAGCAGCAGAGGCAAGGTGCAGTGAATGGAGAAGAAGGTACGTATGAACAATATGTGTTGATATAGTAATAATATGCATGTTTATAGTTTACAGGCTTTACCGCTCTACAGACCAGAGACATACGTTGTGATCATCCATCGTTTTCTCTTCTCTCTTCTTAAAATGTAGCCACACATACAAAGTAAATGGAGGAGAAGAGAGGAGCAAAACTGGGATTCGGAATAATATAGCTGACTGGTTGTTGTGGGAGAAAGTGGGAAATGGCGCAGCATAATCAGTACTGTTTATATTTGGTCTCCTCTTTGTATTCAGTAGTCACCCACATCGACATCATCATCAGTGACACGGTCTTTACAAAGAGAGCCAAAATACTTATGTAGTAGGTAGCAATAATATATGTAACTTTTTTTTTGGTCGTGCACAAGTACAACATTCTTCCATCCTTCACATAACGCAGCAGAGCACGACATAATAATAGCAGCATCAGCATCCATCCATTCTGAAAATGGTGGATGAGAGGAAAGAACCGGAAGAGAGCATGTTTCTCCTCAGCAGCGTCGTATTGCAGCATAAACAGGGAAGCACAGTCAGTTAGCTAGATTATGTTGATTATTATTAGTATTAGTATTACGATGTCTTTTATGCACCTCAAGAGAGAGAGAGAGTTCAGCAGCTCTCTTTCTCAGGCCTCCACATCCTGAAATCCGTCTATTCCATCTTCTTATTTAGCTTAGATTTTAGTGGAAAATTTTTTTATATGAAAAGTGTATGCGAATATTATTTATAAACCAAGCAAGTCGTATAATGAGAACACCACCGCAACTACATACATTTGAACGCAACCTTGTTCAGTAGCAGTTCAGAGTTGAGTTGATGAAGACGACGATAACATTATCATGATGTTATCATTAAACCCATACTTTCACTCTTCCACGACGACGGTTTACTTCTCTCCCTAGAAATGGCATAGCTCAAAATATATATGTAAAAAAAATATATAATATTACATATTACAAGCTGTATACCTACCTATATTACATATTACATACAATATGTGGTGTACGGCGGTAGTGGTAATCGGATACGGAGCCGAAGACGATGACGGCTACATAATACAATATATATAATATGCTTTTCTGTTTTTGTGTTGTATGAAAAAAAGTGGAAATTGAAAGCATGACCTTTTTTCTCTCTTTTTTTTACATATGAACATCATCACAGAGAGAGAGAAAGAATAAAAGTAATATTATAGGGTTTCCATACACATCATTGTTACATTTGGATTGTATGGCAGCGGAGCTATATATACAGGTTATTGTAAAAGGTTTGAGATCGATAATGGAAAGCGACAAAAATGTTAAATATAATATGTATATGTACATATTATATATAATATATTGTGTGCGCTACTTTGTACATTTCTTTTTTTTCAAGGTTTTGCTTGACTATATAATATATTATGCATGCATGTATACAGGGATATGGAGATTGTACATGTTATTCGCACATTCTTTTTATTTCATATCAACCATTTCATGTATCATAAAAACCATTTTGTTGTCTGGTAGACAGGTAAAAAGTAAGTGAACCCAGAAGAAGAGAAAGAAACTTTTTCATTGCTGAGGGAAATCAGATTTTATTATTATTTTTTCTATATGCAAGAAAAAAATCGACATGTTGGATTAATTATCATCATCAATTGGTTTTTATGATTGTTAAACAGTAATAATTATGCTTTATTATTTATTCACGTTGTTTGCACGCTATTTTTGGTTGATATGATAACCACACAAATAATAATAATAATAATAATAATAATGTTGAGAATGCTCAACTGCTTGGATAGTACAAAGGCAACAGTGGAACGATAAATAACACTTTCATATGGAAAGCGTCCACTTGACAATTCCGAGCACGTTTTACTGGAGCTTTTTTTGGGGAAAGTCTCAAAAAGAAAGGTAAACATGGGAATACATAGTTTTGTTATAAAAGTTAAAACACGAGTAGAAATAATGGAGTAGTTTTGTAATTTGCACTTTCTACGCTGACAAATAAACACGACATTGTCATCATCGTGAAAAAAGGGATAAAAGTTGTACATTAAAGTAAAAGTATTTTTTGTAGTGTTATGTGAAATGTCTTTACTATCATTAATATATTTTGTATATATTGTATATATATATACCTATGTATACATAGGTAACATATTAGAAAGTATATTCACGGGTATCGGCTTTAAGAGGATTTTTTTTATGTGAACGACGTTGATGATGATGCGTTTGGTAGAGGAATTAGTACTATTATTTTTATTATTTATGATTGCGTGCACACACATACAACCCTCTTAGTATTTTATTTTCTGTCTGAACAAGTTTGCTGTTTTGTGTGGAAATTGTAGCGTGATCAAGATCATTCTCTTGGGCAAGCAAGTTAGACAGACAGGAAAACTTACAAGTTATAATATACAGCAACACTACAAATTATCGGACTTCCACCGAAACTTTAAAAAACCACGCCATATCCACACTCTCTCACTCAACTTGACTCACTAATTTTACCTTCACCCGTACACCAAAAACACCCTTTTCCTCTTTTGACTTTAATACTTTAATCAGAATTTTAGAGGAACGTGTAGTAGGGTAGCATGGAAATAAATTCATGTTGCTCTCTGCTTTTCCAAAAAATAAAAATTAAAAATAAACTGAAAACTGTGCATGAGCGGTGAAGTAATCACCCATTGGAAAATAAAAATGTAGGTCAGGATCTCAATAGTATTTTATACCACTAAAAATACATAAAGCTCAACCATGTAATGGGGTACTTTTAACAACTCGGGAGCAACCAGCAGCATAGCAGCAAATAGCAACAAATTTTTAATTTAAATGCATACACAAATAACAAAATTCATTATAAATAATTCCGCTAAAACTATATTTATTGCCAGTTCTATCCATTTCGATGTTCCAAATATACAACGATTCAAGCTTGTTTTGCTGATTTGATTATATATTTTTTTTTTACTTTGAGTTATTACGAGTCTATATACCTATATACCTTAAGCTATATATACAATATATATATATAATATGATATCACAACATGTATTTATTTCTCCATCATAAATTTTCATCCATTTGTTAGTGGACGCAAGTGAATAATTTATCATTTTCATGGACACGGAAACTACCATTTTGTTTACTATTAACTGCTATGTATTGTGAGTGTGACATGAAAAGTACTACCACATGACGAGTTGGATTTTGTATTGCTTCTGGATTTATATTGTCCCGTGGGCGTAAATGTACAAAAAAAATGTATGACTATCTAATGCCGCATCATAAAACTAATGTCTTGTATTGGCCACTCTTTTTCATGTGGAAAATATATGGAAAAGAAAATAATCACGTCAATTTCATATATACCTATATCATTACTTTGACATGACAACGAAATTGACATTTTTTTGCAATGACTACGTTCCGAAGGAACTCTTCTCTTGTCGTTTTACTGGAAGCGGAGTTGATTACACGGTGTACTAGAATAATCCAAATCACACACTCACTCTCGGTTTAACAACCAATACAAAATGAACAATACAAGTAATTTCATTTTTATTGTTTTACATCACGCCTAATGTTCTCCTCGCTGACTTTTTTTCCGAGAATAATACATAAACAAAATATATATATACCAGATGAATGGCGTGTAGTAGGAGAAGGTTAAAGTAAACATTAATGGGAATCTCATCAAAATGATAATGAGCAGCGGAATCCTACCATCCACGTTCCATTTTCTTTACACTACCGCCTTTTGTCTTTTGTTGTCCTCTTCTCTTTTCATCCAACTTTTACACTTGACGAGTGTCATTTGATGATTTTGTTTTGTTTGTTGATCTGTTTTCTCTGCCTCTCTCCTCTCTCTTTGTTTGAGTTTTGGATGAGATTGGGTATACAATCCGATTTATTTATTTTTTATGGAAACTACCTGCCTTCTAATAAGCTTTTATTTCACACAAATAAGGAGAACATATTATACCCGCAAAAGTTCCATAAACATTGCAACAGGATCATCATCATCAAGCCAAGAACATCAAAGAAAACATGGATGTTTTGGACTCCAAACTTTGGAGAGGCCAGAAGGAAAAGTTGAAAGGACAGTAATAATGCATGATCATCATCATATCATCAACATCTCGGATCACTCAAGCGGAATAGGTGATCAAATAAAGTATTATTATGGTCCGGGAAGAAGCTAAGATTTTGCTTCACAATGTAAAGTTCACAAAGACAAAAGATGAAACTTTGTTGAAAATAAGAAGATTAAAAAGGAGAACCATATTGTTATTGTGATGATGATGATGATGCTATGGTATGGACAGCTTTATAGGTTACAAGTCATTTTAATAATTGGGATTGATGAATAAATTATAAGAGCAAGGACAAATTTCTCATTAACTTCAGGGATAATTGTTTAGACAACGCAGCAAAATTTAGCCAGTCACTTCTGTTCCATGGAATAAATATGGTAGCATCTGTGGCAGCACGTATTTACTTGTCGTAGAGGCTGAAAGACCGAGAGTTTTTTTTTAAAGGAAATGATAATAAAAACAATATGCTGTCAAATAATATGCACCATTAAGAAAACCCCACAAGAAGCTGAGATTGTCGCGCCATTCAGTCAACGTCCAACTTGAAGGTTTATCTAGCTAATTAAGTTTTTAACCAATTGGAAATAATAAAGAAGAATTTTACAAATAAGATTCAAGAAAAGTAATGAAATAATATTGGGCTGTGTGTTTTACAGGAAATGGAGCGAATAAATGTAAGCGTAGGTAATAATAAAAGTATTAAAATAGGGGACATGATTATGGAAGCAATAAAATAACAATAAAACGTTATTATTGCTTTCCTGTTACGCAAAAAAGGGGTAATAATATAGTAACAGGCTCATTCATAACACTCGCTAGTCTCTTTTGCCCGAAGACAAGAAAAGAAATGAAGGAAATAATGTGTGATATTGTGTTTTTTACTCGAAATTTGTGTTAGCAATAATCACTATCAGCTAATCTGTCCCTTGAGAGATATGACGTGTAATTAAACTTATTAATGGTGAATGGGGATAGATTTTAATATTATTAAAGCAGGATCTGAATCCTGTTTCAGGATTAACTTGTGCGGCTTAATTTTAAAAATTCGATTGGGTAATTTTAAGTAAAAAAGCAAGTGTACGTACACACCTCAATGATGATATATGCAAGTGTACATATACGTGTACCTATATATTCCATAATGGAATGGAATTTTTCCAGTAATTTTTTTTGTTGCAGATGAAAGCTATTGTTCAACTGACGCATTTGACAAATTGCTGATTCGCACTTTTTTTTAGTGTGAAACGGTATTTTAAGCAGGTATTTAGTTGTTATGCTTGGTTGAGAAGGCGACTGACAGATCAAACGACTGATGACCAAGAGATTTGGCGTATGTCAGCAAATGAGTGTGTAAAAAGAGTAGGTAGAAAGCATGTGTTTATAATATTATGGTGTAATTTACAGACGATGAACAGAATGCTGAGAAACAAAGAAATTTTCGTTCCATCCTTCTTTATTGTCATCCGTCTGCCAAGGTACCTAAGAATAGGTGCAATGTAACCAAAAATCAAGTTGAAATTCAGGTCGGAAGAGTGAGACTCTGGTGACTCCCCCTGCAAAGTATGTATGTATCTGTGGCGATGTTGCAATATTACATGAGGTATATTCAGTATATTGACTTTTGCTGATCTTTGTGATATGAGTTTGGAATGTCAAGGATAAATGGGAAGCATGAAAAATAAAAGCAAAACAAGTGCACGTACAATAAAAAAAGGGTAAATGAAAAAGCAAATGTACATCAACACATTTATGCATTCATATTTTTTTGGATTGAGATTTATACCTCAGAAACGGAGAACGGTAGGAAAAACATGCTGATTTTCCCACACATAGAAAAACGCCTGGCATGCATATAATGATAAATACTATTAAAAGATGGATATATATACACATAAATTGTAATGAAAGCCATTCATAACACTAGTTCCAGTGAAATTCATCTCTTGTCTCAAAAAGCCAAAAAAAATGTTTTTGATCTCAAGAGCATAAAATAATGTTCGCTAGAATTAGAATTGTGTAGGTTTGCTTTCTTTTTGATATGATGCGATGGGAGAATATTTTGATGGAAAATAGAGTAGAAAATATGAGCATACATATATACATAGATATATTCCTTCCTACGCATAAAGAGAGATGTATTAATCTACCAAAAATAAGGAAAAAAGGCTGGCACATTGTACAAAACGGAGAAAGATGGATGATGAAGAGGAATGGAAAGGAAAAGTAAACAAGAGCTCTTTATGTTGACCTTGTGCCTTTCATGTGGAATATGAGCTACATACACGACTTCCCTTTCCATTAACAAGAGTGGGCTTTTACTGTACTCTTCAAGTTGGAATTTCCAACTTGGAAAACACTTTTTGATGAAGTTTAGTTTCGAGTTGTGTGAATAGCACTGCGTTTTTGGCTCGAGTTTTCGTAACAACATGCAATTCTCTGGGAAATAAACAAGTTTACCTTAAATTCCACAAGTCGCAAATTGTATTATTATGTGAGAGAAAGATGCGAATTTTATGCTTGGGCTGTTAACTTTAAAGCAGTCATAGCAGTGTATATACCTTATTGCATGAATTATTAAAGTTGCACTCTAGGATTTTTTCTTTTAAATTTTTAGACAAAGGCTTTTTCTATTTCTACATGGATGACTTTTTTTCAGGAAAGGAAGAGAGAAACTCGTGTTGCTTGTTTCCTGGAGCATGATTTCATTAACAATTTACAAGTAATTTTTTTGTACACTGGCATATTATGTGGCTGTATTATTCCTTTGAACAAGTTTCCGTCTGGTGTAACTCTTTCAATCTCGCTTCACGTCCCTCATCACTTTCTCACTTGAGTGAAACAACTCACCGCGGTGCCCTTGAACTTCCTCTTTATCTTGTTTGTTCATATTATGTGTTCGTTGTACACGCTTCAACTTGGGGTTTATTATTTGCAAGCTAGCAGTAGCAGAGCAATGCTACTAGAGGGTTGAGATTTGATGCCATTAAAAATATGAAGGATGATGAATACACACGTTTCAAGTCAACGTGACCCCTTTATTAAGTACAGAGGAGATGTGTGTGGTTCAGACATACTTTTAATTCATTTTATTCGTACAAATGTGTCCATCCAGCCTTACTTAAATACACTTGATATTTTTTTTTCAAGATGCATACGTCAATCGATACCTAATCATACTTAATATCTCGGGGTTGTTTTTAACCAACCAAGTCCCCCCTGTAGAGGATTGAGGAAAATGGTGTTGTGTTATGACAGTGTTTACAAAATCCCGACTCACGTGGCGCTGTTTTGTACACAAGTTTGTTGAGGATCCGTTACATTGCTTTGTCGTTAATTTCTTTCTTTACTATTATGTTTATTAACATGCTTTGGGTGGTGCATATATTGTGTCATCATCATACCTTGTGCCAACCACGTTGTCGTAGATCATTTATTTGTTTATCACGTAACTCTAGGAATTGATGAAGTCGAATCTTGATCCATCTCCATTACTAAATTTTCAGTTTAATCAGCCTGTACTTTTACACTCTTTGTAGTGAGCTATTTTTACTCATATTTCGTTTACTACTACGCTATATGTTTTGCTATATATCTCTTGTCACCTTACCATTATTAGTATAACAACCTTTGATAATAGAAAGTTATATTAATTACGCAAGGTATTATTCAGAGAAGTGAAAAGGCAATTGTGAGAGATTCACAATGCTCTTCTTTGTTTATATGCTATAATATTCTCCATCTTTTGACTTGCTCGTCACGTTGTTCCTTCGGAAAGAGTAACGTGATTTATAGTTTTTAATTTATGAGCATGGGTTTGTATGTTGCGACTTTCTATTTCACGCCATTTTGGAGTTTTAACCAAAATTTAAAATGATTCAGTCAGGTTATTCACTCGGAACCATTCAGATGTACCGACACCACCTCTCTCTCTCTCTGTTTACCTAACATTATCACGATCTAAGTAAGTCGTCATAACATTGAATTGTTTGAAAAAAAACAAAGACGTGATTAAAAAAGTATTAATAAAAATTGGATATCTAATCAGTCACCTTTTAAACATTTATTGTTTTTTTTTTGTTTTTTTTATAAAAAAGGTACTTTAATTTAATTAGGCGAGTGCCAATTAAAAATTAACATTATCATTGATCAACATCATAATTAGCTTTGTCAGAACCAAAACAGGTAATTCCTACTTCACGTATTGTATAAAATATTATTCAAGTGTTCATCTTTTGTTCTTTGAAGTTAAGGGGCAATCTTTTTTGTTTATGTGATAAAATAAATTGCTTTTATAACGATCATAATAACGTGATACGGTTTTTGACGGTCTTTTCCCATTTGGTATTGTATCTCTTTGTGTCATTCTCACTAAACGAGCCTGTATTTCACTCTGTAGGCTTAATATTGGAAAAGTTGGGTAACAACGTCGAGAAAAGTGAGCTCACAGAATACATGAGAGGAGAGGATTGTGAAATTATTTCTTTTCTCTTTTGGATGGAAACAGGAAACTTGAAAGGACGCAAGGGTTCAATCACATCAGATTAGCAACCTGCTATTGTGTTTCGACATCAGCATCCTACCAAGTAAGTATAATTGATTTTCTCCCTTTTTTAAAAAGCTTTCTCCAAAACATTTTTTTGGGTTAATGGAGTAGCAGCTAGTCAGTAGCATTTACAAGTAAACACATAGGTACATACGATGTGGATTCTTTGATCACAAGTGTATAATTCTATTTCAACCAGGTATGCATATAGTCTGGAATCGTAATATTTGTCCTCTGCCAACATCTCATCTAATTTGAGTAATGTAAAACTCAACACTAAAAAGACATGAATTTCTAGTAACCAATTGTTTTACGTATCAATAAAGTTTCTTTGGAAATTATACTCAACCAATGCATGGCGTTTCTTTGAAAAGGTCATAAAAGAATATTGAAAAATTGGAGTTCCATAATATCGGGTCTCGACTCCTATATTTACACAAGTGCTATTATCGCTATAGTATCTAATACAAATAATAAAGTTGATTTTAGTTGATTTTATAAAGAAGAAAAAAATAAGTAGCGAA
>JAITYZ010004255.1:0-23985 GCA_027744595.1 Paronellides praefectus | reverse complement strand
ATCGGTAATAATGACAAATAAGTTTATAATAATGCGTAACTATGAATTGTTTTTTTCAGTGGGATAAGTTGCCTCCGTGTAATTTGACCATCTTAACGAGGAGCAGCGAAGATGACGAGAGAAGTTAAAAAATGCGAAAAATTATCTTGCTCGTTTTTTCTAGGTTTAAAATTTACACGTAGTAATAATAATGATGGCAAATATAATATTTGATATGAGACGCGAAGCAAAAAAATAGTAATCTAAAAGGATCCTAAATTTATATTGCAATATGTAGACATCAAGCTAAAACCAAACGCAGGAAAACTAGTCAATGATTGTTCTAGGATTTTCTATTAATTCTTTTAAACTAGCTGTACTCTAATAAATTTATATTACCTATTTATGTTATATAAGTTAAAAGAAAAATAAGAAGCATAATATCCGGAGAGTGAATTATAATAATACCATCATGGTTAAATTGGTTATCATGTGCTGTGAGATTTTCTGTTTGTTTGGTTGAAATGTTTAAAAATGACTGAATGGTTTTGTAAAAGAGAAACAAAATTTTTAATTATATTAATGACGACGGATGAGGTTGGTCTCAATAAAACAAGTTGGAAGTAAGATACAAGAAAAAAAAGACTTGTTAAGAATAAAAAGGAATGTGATATACAAACAACAAAAATTGTCATTCTGCTTTGGTCCGTTGTATTTCGTTGGGGTGATGTACTATTATAATCAAACAATTATAATAATAATTACTACTAAAAACTATTCATACTGATTGATTGGCATAAATATTGCTAAACGGAGAGACTATTCTGGAAATGACTACAAAATTGATACCATGATGGGTAGGCTACAACAAAATAAAATATATTTATAAATTATAATATTTACTTAATTTTTCTTATGAGAAATAATAATATGAAATCTACTTGACGAATGAAATTTGTATGGTGTAAGTGGCTCTGATCACTGTGTACTCTGTGTACAACTGTCAAGTAGCATTATTTTACGAAAGAAGATCTATCCTCCATTTTATAACAACACTACATTCTTAATTCTACTATTAGCTATTTACACAAAACTAAAAAGTCACTTTTCAATTAAAAAAAGTGTTTGGATGTTGCACTTTTTAGTTGCTTCCCTGTAAACTCCTTTCTGTTCTTGGTTGCAACAATCATTTGACTGCGACACACTGCATTCTTTGAATCGTTGAAATGATGAAAGCATGCATTCCTCCTACAACAACTATAATAACTATACACATAGGTAATTTAAATTTTATTTTTTCAGTCTAAGTTGATTGTTGACGAAAAAGTGAAAATAACTAAAGACAATATCTACTACTTTAATAAATTACTACATCCCTAAATACTATATAGTTTGCTAACCTGTCATGTACACTAAAAATTGGTTGTGTAGCTGTATAAATGTATCATCATTAAAAGTTTTCTATCATAGCTTAACTATTAGAAGAGGTCGTGGACGTGTAGAAAGTGTAAAAAATAATTTTGGATTTCCACACTGAGATTTGTGTGTGTTACGATAAGAGATACACAGACACTGATGATGAGTAAAATAATTTGAATGAGTAATTAAATATGAATCTCCCTGAAATACTTTAAATATAATTATCCTTCTTCCAATTTGTCAACCTGCCTTGTCTATATATTTTTTTTGTACATGGGCGCAATATGTTAATATGTATGTATATTATTCAATATCCTTTAATTTGTTTCATGAAAGCTTTTGAAGGACCACAATATTATATCTTTTCTCTCTAAAAAAAATTATGTACTACTAGTTTGTTTTTTTGTTTCCAGTCTTTCTTACACAATTAATTAAAATCATCAACTTGTCAAAATCTCATCAAGTCTCTGAGAACCTCTCATTCATTCTTTACATTCTGCACTCTGCATTTTTTAATGCACGCAATCAATCATTATAATACCCGGATGGATGATTGGATCACATTTTATTTGGAGAGAAAATAAAACTCATTTTTATCCACCATCATCATCATCATCCATCCAAATAGTATTTTTTAAATATATTTAAATATTCAGTCTCACGCAATATGTAATATTAGCATCCGCATCCCCCTCACAAACCCTACAACTTTTACATTTCACATCGCATTATCATTTTTTTTTGTCAACTGTCCGTCCTCACTGCAAAAACATACCTTTCCCCTTTTTTTCGATTTCCACTGACGGTTGATATATATATTTGATATGTCGCGTTTGTTCCATTTTCCACAAAATTCATTCCAAACGTTTCCACATTTTTCCACTTTGCATTGCTCAATTATAAATACTATAAAAAGTATTTAATAAAAGCTACACACAAAAAAACAAAAAGAAACACTTGAGTGAAGTGTCAACACGTTGACTGACTTGACTTATTGACTGACTTATATAAAAAATGTGACTTGGGTGAGGTATAAAATACTATAAACATACATAAAAAATAAATAAGTATATTATATGCTTATATAAATGCATTATGTTCCATTCGTTATATAAAATGAGATGTGGAAATATTGGCATATATCAACACAAACATAACAAAACACCACAAATGTGAGAAAATGAGAACTGCTGGATTGAGAACAACAAGGAAAATTTTGGAATCCGTTGGAATTGAATTTGAAAGATTCTAAATTATCAAGTAGGTATACATGAACATGACTTTATATGATGTTGGATGACATGACTCTCTCTAGTGTGTATTTTTTTCTGAGTAAGACTCTGGGCGTTCATTAAATATATTTCCATACCTTTGTACAGAGATTTAAGTTTGCGAAATTTTTGGTTGCTTCTTCAAGATTTGTTTTTCAAGTTGCAAGAGTAGACAACGTGCAGCAAATTTGAAACATTTTTATATCCATTATTTTGCTTATTTTGTTCTTGATTGGGTTTCTTATTACGCTAATGGGTTACTCGTATATATAGATGTAATTGATTGTATATATTTTTTGTCATATATACGCGTAATTATATTATGACTGACTATACTGCAAAATATATATGTGTTTAAGTGAGAGAAACTCTGGATTTTGTATAAAAGCAGAGGTCATTAAATATTGTTTTTTTAAAACAAGCAAAGATGATAAAGCCACAAATCAACACTTGTACGCAACGCAGTGTGATAGAGTGTGGCACTGATGCTGATTATGTGAGTAGTAAATTCCTCAACATATTTTTGTCTACTAAATGAATAGCCTTGTAGTAGAAGTATTCATCCACCCTAACAATCAAAGTAAAAGCTAACCAAAGCAGTTATCATCATAATAAGTAATAATTAAACACTGAGACACTAGATAACAATTATTTGCACATTTGTAGGTATATATTACGATTATTATACGAGATATAATTTTTACACAAAAAAAATTACTGGATTTGTTTTCGGTTTCACAGTATAATATTCCACATAGTGTAGCAGTAAAGTCATAGTAGCATATAGCATAATAGTTTTTTGTATCATCATAATAATATTTTTTTCTTCAAATCATCAGTATCAAATCAAATCATCATCATCCATCTTAATATGTATATTTGACCTCTCTCTCAGCATCAACACGGTAGCAGTATTTAAAAAAAACAGTATATAATCAGTTCAGTGTATTTGACGGTACACAAAAAAAATACACGACATTTACATAAAAATAATTAGTTAATAATAATAGTAATAAGATTAATTAAACAAACAAAAAACGTATTGTGTGTGTGTGTGTTTATACATTATACAATGAAGTAATAAGATCATTATTTAAGAACAAAAAAAGGCAAAATAATATAATATAACGTTAAATTATTTTTACTATACAAAAATGGCGATGATGATTGATGATAATATTGATGATGACGAGGGCGCTGGTAAAATATTGTTTACTTAAAACTAATAATTAATTAATCATATAATATGCATTCCGATTTTACATCCATCAAAGTAGAGTAGTAAAAACGTGTGGAGACTTGCATCATTTTACGCTCTTTCTTTTTTTATACTCTCAGCTTATTTTTTTGTCGGTGTGATGATCATAATATATTTTTTTATATGACGATACGATGATGATGAGTAGTAGTAGTTTAATAGTGAAAACTAGAAATTAGATTAGATTTTTTTTCTTTTCAAAATGTGTATAATATTTTGTTAAATGATGAAGCATAGGTATTTTTATCGTACTGTTATCAGGAGAGATACAAGATTTTTTTATATATATTTTCTTTCAATTCGTAAGAATGGTTGTATAATAATAGCTTTTACTGGAGTTTCTTTTTTTTGACGTGATCAAAAAAAACTATATCACGTTTCACGTGATTTTTTGTTTTGTTTCTGTGTTTTTTTATACGATTTAAATGATCGTACAATAATAATAGTTATTTTTTAATGGTTTTCATTCCTAAAATATTAATTGAATATTTTTTTATTACTTATTAATTATTTAAAACTACTTAGTTTTTTTTCTGCATTTTTGTAAATATATTTATAATAAATCGTCGTTTATTTTGGCGCGGCGCGGAGAGCGGGGGAATATTAACTTTGTTGTGTCCCATTTCGATTATTTTTTTTCTATATTTTTTTTCAATACCGTATTTTTTTCCTAGTATTTTGTAGTAAATTTAATGTAGGTATGTATATTATTATGTTGTATATATCATGAAAAACGCTAAATATATCATTGAACGCTAGATATATTTTGTTTTATATAAATTGTTGTAAAAGACAAAAAAAGTGAGAAAGAGACTGGTATACATTCAGTTGCTTTTTTTATACTTATCATTTAAAGTTTCATTTTTTTTCATTTCCTAAAATGTTTACTAATAAAAAATTGTTTGACATTATTTCTTTTGTGATGATGATATTCTTATATTTTTCTTTCTAAAATTGTAACAAAGTTTGTATATATTTTTCCTTTGTTTCTTGAAGATGGATAGTAGTAGTAATAATAATAATAGTACATATAGCAGTAATATGTATTGAATTGTGGTGATGATAAAGAGATTTAATGTAAATATATAATCATTGTAATATAATAATAATTAATATTATAATAAGTATGTAAAGAAGAATCGTCTCCGCTCCGTATTAATTCCAGTCGTATAACACTTTCCATCTTGTTGTGTAGTAAATTCTCTTTTTTTTTGTTTCTAAATAATTCGCTAATAAAAATGTTTTGTCACCTTTTTTTCAATAGTAGTAATAATATATTTTTCCCTATATTTTCTCTCTCTCTCCGTTTGTCCTTAATAAATTTGTTGATGCTTCTTCAATCAAAAATGTAATTTGTAGATATTTATATTTTGTTTAATATTTTTCGAGTGATTTGTTTTCCTAAGCCTTGATGGGGTTCTTATTGTTAAACCAGTGATACTTGTCCCCTTTGCTGGAGGGAATGGCGGGACCGTATGCAGGGTGTGGAGGTGGTGCACTCCACTTGGAAGGACTCCCATACCCGTACTTGGGTGGAGAGAACTTGGCCAAACTGTAGCTAGAATAGTGATTGGGTGGGCTGGACGAGAACATTTCCATGGTGGTGGCCGTGTTCATTGAGTTGTACCAGTTCATGGCAGCCGGGGAAGGGGAATGATGTGGCTGACCGTTGCCCCCATGACCTCCCCCATTACCATTGTGATGAGATGAACCGTGATGATGGTTGTGGTGATGACCATGATGACCTCCAGAGTAGCCGTTCGAGTAGGAGGGACGGGTTCCCTTGAAGTTTGGACTGCTGCCGCCAGTTGAGTTGAGAAATCCACGACGGCCGTTCTTCCGAGTCGACTGTTCCTGAGCGCACTACAAAAAAACAAACAAATGACATGTTTTATTAGTACTCAAAATTGCTGGGATGTATATGCAACTGAAATTATATACTGATATTGGGAAACAGCAAGAAAAAAGGGTACAACAACACGACTGCATATAACATTCAACATTCTTGTTCCATTCCCGCTGACATTTCGTGACGTAATCAAGGTGGTAGGTATGCATATAGGTATCTTCTTGGCTTCATTCACAAATCATGGTGCAATATGTAGATTTTTTCAGCGCATGTTTTAGCTATTTGTGTGGTACAATTTGTACGAAGAAACGTCAGACCGTCACCAGTCGTTATGCAAAAAAAAATCCCGCACCGAGCAGGCCAACATATTATTACCCATCATCAATGCATCTCTCCTCCGCTTGCTGTTTCCTCACACTCTCAGATTATTGCCAAACCAAACTACATATACCACGCAAAAAAGGCACAAACAAACATGAGCTATTTAGCAATTTAACGTGCTAAAAAGCCGCTCAAACCGTCGTCGTGTGCAAACCCGAGTACAACGATTCATCTTGTTTGTTACATTATATAGCTGTTGTTGTAATATGCAAGATGATGTAATGACGATGCTTACTGAAGTTGTAGTGATGATGATAGCAGAGCAAAAGAGAGAGAACATGACCATCGAACATCGAACCAACCAAATACATGAATATTATGTGTATAGGTATTTTATGGGCAAATGGCAATTGAAATATATGAGCCGTATATAATGTGATAAAAAGAGGCTTCATTCATGTGGAGTTGCAGAGAAGGATATATCACATAATAGCAAAGTTACATAGGTATAAACATATATAATAATGTTCTCCTCCTTCGTTGCTCTGTTTGTGCCGCATGTTTGCAGAATGTAGAGCTTTTTTTAACTAGAGGAGAACAGTGCTCCACCAAAAAATAACAAGCAAAGCCATGCTCAAGGCATGGTAGAAAATTCTTCCAACTCTGGTCATCGACCCGATTTTGTTGGCTGCAAATAACAAGCAAAAATCCACACATATTGCTCCTACTTTGCATTACAACAGCAAAAACAACAAAGAGAAACCAATTTTTTTTTTCAGCAGAAAGAAAATGCTACTACAACGACATATTCTTATCTACAAATTTTCCCGATATCCTCCATTACATTTTCGCTTCTCTTATTATTAATTTGTTTGTAATTTTATTTCGAAAGCAATCAAGATCAAGAAGACGAATATTTTGTACATATTGCATGTGACCTCGGTAATAAAAAAATAACAGATACATCAAAGACGTGTGGTGGTCAACCTTTTTGTGTTGACACAGTCGTCTCTAAATTGGATGTGTCCGTTGTTGCGTACACAAGTCATGATCACAAAAGATGATTGATATCTTATCAAAATAAAATCTATAAAAAAACAGTCTAAAATAAGCTTATACTTCCCTGTTTTCTCATAATAAATTTTGAATCAGTCATGCTATATTGATGAATTGCATATCCCCAGCCACCCACACTATTTACAACAAGCATAAAGCAAATGCTTAACCAAACTTGTACTGTGGAAATAATGCAATGACCATAATGGACATCAAGAAGAGAGGGAAACATGGGTAAATGATTAGAGAGATGATCATCATCATAATATATGTGTCGTGATTTGTGATATGGATAGGACAATGTTGATATTATTTTGCAAAAAATATAATGACGACCGTGTTTGACGACTACTCCTCTTATTATTGTTCATATGCCGTTGTTCCTGGGTGTCTGCTCTACTGCTTCCAATAACCTGAACACGACTACTTAAATATGACATGAATTCATACAAGTATGCATGTAGATTGGTATAAAAAACTTTGTTGTTATCGTTACCTCGTTTCACGTTTATTATATCTGATTATATCTCTCTCTCTTTTTTGTTTGTGATATGCTATATGGCTTCTATTTTTGGTGGTAAAATTCACTTCCTACTTACCTTTTTATAGGTATATTATTTCATTTTCTCTGTCCCAACTACTTATCTGCTTGCCTGTTTCGTTTGCATGTTGCAAAATTTGTGTGTGGTATAAGTGCAGGCAGACACTTCGAAAAAGAGAGAAGGCGAGATATATAGACGAATATTATAGGTGACATGGTGAAACAGATGTAAAGATAGATAGTAGTGGGCGCACTCACTTCACAATAACAAACAACAACTTTGATGTTGTTGCTGTTGGAATTTTGAAAAAAAACATTTGAAAAAAACTGTAGCAATATTTTTAGATGGTATCAATTATTCATAATAATAATAAATGTGAGTGAGTGAGTACGCAACTCTTGTATCTGTGAGACTATCCTGTTCTGAAAGCGATGATCGGATGAGTAGATAATTTTGAAATATATTATATGGCACCACCATCCAAAGTAAACAACGTTACACGAAATAGAAACATGCCAAAATATTTTAAATTATGTATAATATTCTTCATCATCATATCCCGATTATAATAAAAAATAAATTATAATGCATACAATTTAGGTAATGCAATCCACGAAGCTAACATGATTTGTGATTTTTGTTGTTTCTCTGACAAGTCGTGACTCTGACATTAAGTGTATCAATCACCCCACTACTACATCATCACTTGTACCACACACAACTACTTTTTCTCATCTTTTTTTTGTCAACTCCCAAAAACATTTTTTATGATCTATTTTTAATTCGTGTGGCGTGATGGAGCTAATGTATAAACATTAATGCATACCTCCACAGGCACATTTACAAATATTGTTCGTAGCTTTTGAGTAACATGTCGTACATTTTTTACTTTGCTTCATCAGCAACCGTCAAATATATTTTGAACTGCTTTATGTCAAAATAGTAAATATATTTTTTACCACACGCTTACTATCAGTCAACGAAGCTCATATAATTATCACCATCATCATCATCATCTCGATAATTGCAAATGGATATGCTTTTTTGCACGGAAATGAAAAAGGGTTATTATATTCTACGCAAACATGTTATACTTGTATTACAACTAGCATACATGCATTCAATATGTTCACTTGTACACTTTACTCTGTCTGTTCATTGCAGCAACTATACATTTTTATATTTGATGGTCATCATCATCATCATCATTATTATCATCGTGCAAATTTATAGTTTTTCGAAATACTAATGAAAATAGGTACGTACAAAGTGCATGCATGCAAGCTTAATGCTTGAACAACATTGCAAAAAAAAAGACTAACATCATGTTCACTTTTTCACGCACACAATTTTGAGTGCGCTGCGCACTCACAAAAAATATAACAGAACAGCAGCCCATGTACAAGTTTATTTTGTACCAATATAATTGTTGCGTCGTGTACTAAAATTAGATTAAAGGTATGCTCATGTCCTCCTCCTCCTCACTCTTCTACACTCTCCTCAATAGACAGAAATTGAAGTAAATAAGCATATTGTTGTCTTTTTCACAATGAATGCGGGGCAGAGATAACGTATTTTGTACTTTTTATCGCTTTAGAATAAATTTTATACCTTACATACGCATACATTCAACAAACATAAAATCCCATGTTATAGTCATGCACTCATGACTCTCTTCTCAAGCTTCAAGCAAATTATTCAAACAAAAATAAAATAATAAAAAATAACTGCATTACTGCTGCATTTTTTTAAACCTGCTACTGCACAGGATAGCTAAAATATATATGTATATTCGATGAACTATATATTGTAAAAACCATTTACAGCAAACTATATGTGCGCTGCTGCTCTCTCACACAAGTGCGCAAAGTTAATAGATAAAATACGTCTAATATATATTTAATTTTATAGTTTGATACAGAATGGTAATTATTGCATTTTACTAAATTGCAATGCAATTTTCAAGTACTTTGATATCCCTTCTCTCCTTTTGTTGTGTGAACGCAAAAGTGCAATTTCAAAGAAAAATCGTGATATTAAGTTTGATGAGAAGAGCACGAAGGGAGCAGTATAAACACTTTAATAGCTGAGCATATGTAGAAAATGTGAAATGGTAACGTTATGGGCTAAACCCTTTAAAAACAACAATACTACCACCACCACAACACCAATCAAAACTCAAAATGCAGTGTGTAGTTTTTTCTATGTTGTGTTGCTGCCATGTATTAAATTGAAAATTCGCCATCATCAACATCATCCCCATTCCCCATTATCATGATCGATACTCGAAGGGAAACCATGTCAAGTGGTTATTCATCATCATGAGAGGGTTGCAGGGCTTTATGTACCTACCATGTAGACTTATCCACCAAAAAAAGCTCTCTCACTAGTTTTTCGAGAGTTGAAATGCATTCGAATGCAGAACAGGATGCACTTTGTGTCATGTGATTCTTTTGCTGCTACTTGTTGCAATAAAATGCAGCAAATGCGAGAGAGAGAAACAAGTAAGTATACATCGCCGTGTGAGTAAAGTAGTTACAGAAGGCTTGGTTAGCTATGTACAATGTACATATATAACGTCTTATCGTGATCAAGTTATCATGCCAAGTCATATCGCCAAACATGAATATCCCCAAACGCAAAAACCAACTAAACACTCACGACGACGACGACAAGATGGAGTCCCTTGAGAAATAAACAACGACGACGATGATGATGATGATGACTGACGATAATTTGTGTCCCTTTTTGTTTTGCTTTTTTTCATTTTGAGTGGGACTGTGTGCACTCTGTGCAACAATGACATGCACTGCAATCAGTGCAATCGCAATGGAAAGATGCAGTGTGTGTATATAACACCATCCCCTCATCTCTCCTTCATATCACTTTTGATGACTACAACTGCCACCATTACTTTTATTATTTCTGCTGCTGCTATATTGCTACAAAACCATCGCCATTATCATCATCATGATCGTCATAATCTCTGACCTGATTTCCACGGATATACAACTCAAAACATGAGCATTCAGCATCCACTTCACTCCACACACACAGCAGCAGCAGGGCACATTTACATTTAGGCACAAAATGAAAGGAGTACACTTAGCAACAACATATTATACAGCCATCCTCTCCCCATGAACAATTTGAATTTAAGCAACCAAACCAAGTCAAGTCAAGTGACTCTGCTGATGATAGTCACAGTCAGTCAACTCTTAAGTCAAGTCACTCATACAGAAAAAAATCATATTATTATACATAATAGCAGCCAACAGCAGCAGCAGCAGCTTTAATAATAATATTATTTTTGATTGCCAATCCAATCTCCTAACCTCACACCTTTTTTTTGCATTATTGCGTACATAATGAACATAAACATATTATAGTATATTATATACCTATATTATATTTTGCATCGGAATACATATATGTGCATCCATTGAAAAATTATAATATAATACTGTACGGCATGTAATGAGAATGAGACTGAAACAATTGTAATAGTAATAAGAATGGTGGCGGCGATAATGGTGGTGATCATGATGATGAATGCAAGGGAATGATTGGAAATCGTGTACACTAGTCCCCTTCTCCTCCGCCGTCTCTTTATCCTTCTTCTTCAGAAAAAAAAAGTTTCTCTCTGTCACCTCATCTCAGAAAGTCAAGCCATTATTTTTTATTTCGCCATTTATAGCGCCTTCAATATTCTTGTCTTGTTGTTTAACCACCAGTTTCCCAACACAGCAAACAGCAAATTAAATTTAAGTAAATTAGGGGGACTCTCTCCTTCATCTCATTTTCTTTTTTAAAACACTTATTATTATCCTTATTATTACAATGCTTATCTATCTACTCCAACTGCATTGTTTACTCCTTTTGCTACAAATAAATAAAATGCACACATACATAATATGATGATGTGTGTGGTAATGCTGGTCCCTTTTTATATATATTTTTTTCAATCCATTTACTCATCTCGCTAATTTTATTTTATTTATTTTATTTTTTATTTCGTTTTGAATTGATGATTGTAAAAAAAAGTTGCAACGAGCAGAAAGCACAAACGTCACAAAAATTTACATGAGATTTTTTTCTGTTTGCTATTGGTCAACTGGTCAACTTGTTTATTATTATTATTTCATTTCATCTATGCAAACAGTTTGCTCCAAACGAAAATGTGAAATGTCTTGTCAATGTCGTTTCTTGTGCTTATTGCTGCAGAAAGCAATGGCAATATACATACCTACACCTTAATAGAAAAGAAACATGCTTGCCTAAAAAAATAATATTAATTTTATAGTTCATAAAGTATAAAAAGGTTTTGCAAATAATAATAATTAGTTATGCTGACGGCGCTGACACTCACTCAATTCGATATACATACAAGCTTTTACATTCTATGATTATCAACATTGTACATTATTGCATTGTGCAAAGTTTATTATTTGGCGTCATGCATGCAACCAAAAATAGTTTGATTAACACACAAAAAAAATCTCAAATAATATATTTCATCTTGCTGTCTACATACTCATTTTATATATATTTGTATTGTATAATTGCATCTTAGCCGAGTAATAAATACATACCATTAACGATAGCATTGCAACAACTGAGCCATAAAAAAGGTGTGAGGACTTTTTGACTTGCAGCCTTGCACACACACACAGGAGATATGCTTTCTGATTGACTCATTTTTTATCTTACATCTCATTTTTCTACATCTCTCTCACTCTGTCAATCTATCACAACTGTCTTTTATGTCTCCTAATGCGCACACACATCAAAGTATTATTCATCAAAGCAATAAATGGAAAAGTTTTTTTATTTTATCCAATAAAATATGCTTAGTTGCCTAGCAATAAAATTTGTAACATGAGAGATTATAATGATTACAATTATTGCTCTAAAATACATTAGCATCATAAAAATTCTGCCCAAGAAAAAACAACAACATCTGCAGCTGCTTCTTTCTGTCTGATTTGCTTCGTTCACATATTTTATTATTAACATCATCACTGAGTTTGTGCTGTCGTCATCAATATCAAATATGACATGACATATCGTTTAAACTAACGAAAAATAATTAAACGGATGAATTCACATTTCATATGACAACAACAATCATTATCATCATCTCACGCTTAACATTTATCACCGCCTAAAATAATTTTGTTTAGCTTCCACATAATGTCATGTCAGAGAGCGAGTTCGATAGTTCATATTCCAACAACGGCAAGATTTCGGTATATTCCAAAATAACAAGTCATGGGTTTTATGACACATCACATCCTATTCAATATTATCTACAATCTACCATCTTATCGCTCCATTCTATTTTTCGTTTTTGGTCATTACTCCTTCTTTTCCTCTTAACTGTCTTCAAAAATTGAAATTCAAAACTTAAAACTTGTGTAAATACGATAGGTTTAAAAAAATGTGTACATTATATACCTATGTATGTCATCCGATATGGACCCATGCAATACATGCATGCTTTTAAGCTGCCATCACCATCATCATAATAATAATGATCAAACTGATTATAATTTTGAACTTTGTGTTCATGCGTGCTGAAACACAAGGAAAACAGCTACAAGAAAATAAAACATACATCTCGTTCAAAACTATTATTTTTCTGTTTATATTAAAATTTTCCATTGCAAAAAAAAATATTATGCGCAAATTCAAAAGAGATTTGAGATTTTGAATGTGAATTCTTAGAAAACCACTCAACAGCAGCAAAATACAATGAATGCATCTAATTATATACATACATGAGTATATGCTCATGCTCTTCAATTCAGTAAAAACATCCATCATCACATATTACAGTACCATATCAAGCATGACACTTTTTTTCTATTATGGCAACAGAGGCTAAAAAAATACAATTTTGATGTATGCATCGCTGAAACTCTTTTCGCCTTATTATCATTATTACTAAAATAAAAGTTTGAGTACAGCATTACAGCAACAAAAACACCAACTTAATTTAACAGAATTATTTTTTATATCCAACCAAAACCAGATTAATTCTTTTTTTTTTCGCTGTTGCTATCATAATTATTCATTAGATTTTATATACATAAAACAGAGAGTCTCCTGTGTTCTCGTTTTCCTTGTGCGTTCTATAGTCACATTTGGATAATCCTTCAAAAGGAATAAAAAAAGAGTCCTAAATAATCACTCCATTTATGTATACCTCCATATTCAATATTATTCCACTCCTCACTCTAAAGAGACATTTAACTTGCCGTCGTTTTTAGACATAATCATCAAATAAGATCAACGTGAATTGTTTTGTTTCTCTCTCTCTCTCATTTATATCCAATTTATATAACAAATATTTACATAAAACTCACTGTAGTAGACATAAAAGTAGCAGCAGTAATAGAACAAGCGTGTAATTTTTGTACATTTTTTTATTATTATTATTGAGAATTGAGAATACAACAGAGGAAATTCAGGTTTACTCTCGTTGATTCAACATTTGGCTATAAAGCAAAAAAGTACAAGTACAAATTTATTCATTGGAATAATAAAAATCCATTTATTTTTTTGCCATATTGTTCCTTTCCCCATCTATAAAAATGTAACATGATAATATGATGTGTCGTCTATATAGGCAGTATATATTTTATCAACTTCATTACTTGAGTTAATCGTCATGGAACAAGAGAGCAATAGTGAGAGAGAGACCTCCTCAACAAACAAGCTCTATACTGCTGTTTCTCTCTTGCATTGCAGCAACAACACTAAACTCCTAATAATCCAATTCTCTTAAAGCGTTTATTACACACATGACGAAACTAATGATGTTGATGTCAATGAGCTGTGAACTATGAACTGGTGCAAGCCAGGCACAAAAAAATGAGTGCAGTTGTTGGGCCTCTCTCTCTTTATATCTCTCTATTTGCCCATAGTTTGCTATATGAAAAATATAGATGTATAAGACAAGCTTGGATACAATTTGTTAAAGATAAAAGAATAACAGACTGTCACTCAAAAGGAATGAGAGAGAGAGCTGAGAGAGCCCCACTAATTTTCTTCACTTGACAACTAATTTCAATCGAATAAAATTTTGTTAAAAATGTTTTCAAAATTAAAAAAAATTGCCTATGGTGCTTCATGTTCCCTCACAATTCTAAATTTTCTCCCTGAAATAAAAAAAAATGCGAGCAATGAACAACAATATTTTTGCTGATGTTGATGATGATCATGGTGATACTGATTACTGTATTGTGTATTGTTATAATTTTTTGACAACCAAATGAATCCACCTTGAATCATGACTATATGGTGGTTCTACACTTTAATCTTTGAAAGCAGTAATAATATGCCGAGATAAACCTACATATTATATAGCTACCGTTTTTCCTGTGAAATGAAAAAAATAACTGAATAAAGCATCATCATCATCTACATCATCATAAATTTTGTCGTGTATATATATGCATTATATCTTATATCTTTAGCAAATTTATGTGCAAGCATCAGCTTTTAGAAATCTGCTGTGCTGTGCCGTACGATTATATCTTTTGATTTGATATGCCTTCTTCTTTTTTATTTTTGAAGGTTTTGTTGCTGACGAAAAAAGAGTTCAAGAGACTGAAATATGAGATGAGAAGAGAGTCGAGAGTGAGTTTTTAGCTTTATCAAATGACGACGACCACGAATTGACGACGAAAGAGTATAGAAAAAAGGAGATTGCCTATGACTATGCATTGTGAGAGATGCATAGAATAATATGATGTGTGATGTGATCATGTTGTGAGAAGGAAGATTTCTGTTTGTTGCTGCAAGCAAAATGAAACACAATTTCATTTTTTTAAAGATTTTTGTGTATGGATCTTTTCTTGTAAGGACAACGAGGAAATGATATTATGATGATCTGTGATGCTGATGATGATGATGATGTAAAAAGGAATCATTTTTGAATTGCTATTTTGTTGCCTCCCGTGTGTTTCTCATCAAAGTAGTATGCCATCATGCTGCCACACTATCAATATATTAGCATCATTATTACAAAAGCAAATAAATAAAATCTAGTTCACAATCAACATGTATATAACTAACTATATATATTCAACATATATTGTTGGGTGTTGGGATAACTGTTGCTGTTTTGTTATAGACGATGAAAAATTTGTGAACTGTTTGCAAAACTGCAAGGAAGACTGTTTTTAAAAATGCAGACAGCTCCCGCTGCTGATAGTAATGGTGCTCTTGCTCTCCTTGTTTTTCATTTGAAATCTCTGCATTTCTTGTAATTTGATTGAAGTAATAATAACGAGATCATTATCAATGCATAAAGTTTGTTTAAATAAAAACGAATGAAATGTCAGTTTGCATATTTATTTTGTTAGCAAAAAAACAAAAGGAACAGAAAGCAAGCTTTAGCGAGACCACACCATACCGCCGCTGTACGTGAATCTATCTATCTCTTTCTCTCTTGTTTGTTAATTTCAAGTTGTGACTGTGACGATAATAAAGATGATGATAGTAATAATAAGATGATGATGAGATGATGAGGATGACGGTACGAGTCAACTGAAAATTTTCAAGTTTTCCGACTGATGATACCGCTTTAAGCTCTACAACAAGATTGGCTAGTAAAATAAATAAATATGATATGCATTGATAAAAAAACAAAGAAAAAAAATCGTGTTATTATTTTCCCATTTCAAAATCGTAAATCTTTTGGTAATTGAAGAAAACGCTACTTATATTCTGCTTTGATATGTATATATGCTTATACTTATGATGATGATAAGAGTAGTAGTAGTAAGGAGCAGACGTGGAGACGAATTAGAAAGGAAGTCCAACCAAATCAAGTGAACAGCAAGTGTTGTACACATTATTATTATACTAGTAGTATATTATAATACTACATAAATATTTCTGCAAGCTAAAGCAGTAAAAAAAGTAACCAATCTTCGTAGCTGTATTTCAGGTTGAATGAAAAGCTTTACAAAAGGCAATTTTCCCAATGCAAAAATATATAAGGCATAATATATAGGCATAAATATAATAATATTCAACATCGTATCGGCGCGATACAACAAGACAGGTATTTTGTACTCAATCCACTTGCATTACTATTATCATTATTGCACATTTATTTGCATCTTTTCAGCCTCCTTGCTGTACATTTTACTGCTGCACTCTATATTTTTACCCAACCTACGTATGTATGTATACCTATCGTACTCTAAGAAGAGAAGTATGGTATAAGTATAACTGTTGCTGTTTTTTTTAAAAAGGCGATACAGCAACGGCTCCACTCACGATCACGTTTTAATTCGCATCGTAAAAGCTGCCCGTTCTGTTGGCCTCCTCTCTTGCTTTCAAAATGAGAACATTTTAGTTTACCTGCATGCTTTGTGCACTACTCCTACTCTATCAACAACAACGTACATTCAACATTACACACTCTTTTACAATTCTCAGGTAAATGCAGTTTTTAACTTTTGCATTTTGCATCGAGATCGACGAGTCATCAGTAGCCTCGTCGTCATCATCATCATCATCAAGTTGATGTCGTGTCGTGCCCAGTGTGTGGCTGTATACACCATCATTATATTATTAGTACAACCCTTTTTAACAAAATGAACAGTGTTTCATTCAAAGATGCTAATTATGTATCACAACAATGCAGGGCGCACATATGCAGTAGATTACATCTATAATGATGATAATAATACAAAGCGTACTTGAAAATCTCAACTTTCGAGTTAACAGTACAAAGTGGTACAATATGGACTATGATTTTTTATTTGCAAGTTGGCTTATTCACTAAAGGTTAAGAAAAAAAACTCAATAGAAATATGGCATTTTGGGGTGTAAATGGCACTTGCCACTTTTGTCTTCAAAATTGCAAACTTGAAAGGCGCAAAATTTCTTTACTTTGTTTGGACATTGAGTTTACTTTGATATCATTGCTTTTTTTAAATCTGAACTTTTTTAATGAATTTCCAAAAGAGTTTTTGATTTTTTTACTTATGTGCTATATGTACTATTTTGCTTTGTAATAATAAAAGGACTTATAAAAATGGCGTGGGTTTGTTCATAAGGACATTATGTACTGAAGGTAATGATAAAGTTTATACAAGGCACGCAACATGCCATGCTTTCAATGTGCAGTTCCCTTGATGATTTTTTTTCTCTCTGCGTACGTACAAGTGGAAAAAAATACATATATATTTTTGTAGTTACAGTTGAGATGAGAGAACCATATATGATGCTATAATTCTATGTAGTGTACTTATTTATATACTGTAACAATAATTGTAACACGAGAGCTAGGCAGAATAATATGAGCTGTTAGCCTCGATACTTGTTCACTTTTTTTTCTGAAGGAGAATAATATAATATTCTATACCAGCTCATTATTACACATAACGAGCATAAAAATGAGGTGAAACATTGGGTGCACCAACATTTATAATAATAAAAATATCAAATACTACTACAACAACTTGTTCTTCTGTCTTGTGTGAATATACACACACAATTTTATGTGCTATATGCCTAATGCTTTTATAGTCATTTTCCAATCCAAAGTAATTGACGATATTCTTTTTTTTTCTCACACTAAAAGCCAAAAAAAATATATAGCTTGTTTTATAGCGTACATATACGCTATATGCTTTTTATTACCTTCACTTCATTCAAAACGACGACGACAACGACATATTGTAATGAAACCTCCTCCACCTCCATTCTCATCGTTTTAGAAAATTGTTCAGCCCAAACACATTATACTAAACACACACTGCACCAGGTAAATGTTCACATATTGTATATATGGCCCATATAACATGGGCATATGTATAGGTATGTATATAAATGCAATTAGCAGTTTCGTTGGAGTATTAAATTGCGCTTTGAGTCGTTTGCTTGAACTCGTAGTATATTATATGGATTTAGTATTTTTGTTACACATCATATCATAAAATTGCAATGGAGTTTATTTGCCCCGTGAACAAATACAAAAGAGAGGTGATTCGACTTTTCTCACTGCTCTATCCTCGTCGTCAACTCGAACAAGAACAAATAACATTTAAAAAAGTGTCCTCCATTTTAATAGCAGCATTTTATCAAAATATCTACTACACTGCACTGTCATTATTACTATTGTGCAGCTTGTTAAAATAATAATAATAATGCACATAAGTACAGCGCCATCATGTTTCGATGTCTCTTTGTGTCTATTTCAATGCAATTTCATGACGATGATGATGATGACAATACGTCGATTTGGTTGCTGATATGTTTCCTTTGGGAATGGAAAAGAAAGTTTGAACAAAAGGAAGGAGCATGTAGCAATGTGTAGTACAAGTGCATATATTGAGAGTATTATTATTATTAAGAGTAACACGACATTATGTTTACACTACACACATTTCATTTTTGTGTGATTTATGATGGGATCTGGGATATACTATTTCCATTTTGCAAACAACTAAAAATGGTTACTTCAGTGTATATAGTAGGTATTTAGACTTGTAGACTTTCGTTGTTGCCTTTTTCTCTTTTTTTTCATGTTGATATGATGATGAAAAGAATGAATGTGAGTATTTGAAAATTATCGTATGATCATATATAGTCAATAAATCCAATAATACACATGTCATCGTCTCTTGACTAAAAAAAATGTTGATGTGGAAGAAAGGGAAGGAACGAAGAAGGATGATGCGTGTGTATGTCAATGAAATTGATGGGAAAATAGCATGGGAGTACGATTTTCTTATTATAATTAATTATTATAAAAGGTTGGATAGTACTTACTTTTTCTTTTTGCTCCATTGTTTTCTTATGAATTTCCTCAAAGTTAACTTGGTCTAGGAAGATCTCACCACTGCCATTCTTAAAAGAAGCTAACGTGCAAAAAGACCCTTGGTGCTCTCCAAATCTAAAACACAGAGAGAGGAGATGCGAACATGTCAAAATATTTATACGTATTTAATTTGCACTAATTTTTCTACAGTGAGGAGGAGAAGGAAGGTGTACTCAATGGTAAACAGGGGATAGTTTCAAATAAATTTGTTTTGTTTCTCGTTTGTAAATACTGACCTGCAGCAGACTTCTTTCGGGTCAACCCAAATGGTGAGCTCGGTGGGGAGATGAAGTTGCTCATAGGCAAGACCACACTGTGTGGCTGCCCTATCAATCACCGGGTCCTTGCGATCACTTTCATTCAGTCGAATACACCGGTATCCCTGACCCCTTGATGGCTTGTCAGGAAACCAGTGATCTTGGAATCTTTCACTCAACAACTCAGCCAGTCGCTCCTTGAACACCTCCAACTGCTCCTTCTCGATACTCTTTGTGGCAGCAGGTGTAGACAAAGATGATGATGTCGCACTTCCATTGTTACAACTATTGTTGCTAGCAGCAGACGCAGATGATGATGTTGATGATGTGCTACCACCACTACTATGCAAACAATTGTTCTTTTCAATGAGTCGACTCAAAAATCGAACTGCAAATTGAAGCAAAACACAACTTAAATAGAAACTTGGACCATCATCAAGATAAAATCAGTAAAATATAAAATAGGTATAATTACAAAAATATGATAGGTTAATGCTGTACTAACCTGCTACGGAAATTTCCTCTTTCATGACTTCAACTTTACTCGACACTCGAACACTTGAAGCCTAATACAAATGGATAATTCCTCCTCAACGTTTTCACTAAACGGGTATTCCCTTTCAATAATAATTAAGCCTCTCTCAACAAATTGATCATCCGCTACGACCACATTGGCTCCAGCTCTTTTACAACAGTTTCTTTTTGTAGTACTCACTTGCACTTCGACTTCCCCAAAATTGAGATTTGCTGCATAAGGACAGTTAATAGTCAAATTATTTAAGAAGCAGTTATAAGAAGATAATTCAGAGTTGATTACTGAGCCTCCTGACGCCAACATAAGGAGATCTCAAGCGCTCACTTGAAACGTATTTTGTTAACCGGTTTTCTCCTCTCCTTCCCCGGTTTTTTTTAGTTAATACTCGCCTAATCAATTGGGAACATTGATTAGGGCGCGCCTTATCCTTTCTTACTCAATCGTGTTTAAAAACACTAGTTTTTAAAATTTAAAGTCCTAATTATTATTATACCATGTAATAATGACAATACTGCACAACTGGCTATTTAATCAGTCCCCGAAACGTTTTAGCTTTGAGAACGAAGAACAAGATATAATTATTAATTTATTAATTACAATATTTAACAAAATTCACTTGACTGAGGACGATGATGATGATGAGGATGATGAAGTTGTAAAATGTGAGATCCCAGTAGTAGTAATCGTAATGTTTATTAATAAACAGTTATTGGTAATTAACATTTAGCGAAGAACTTAAATATTAAAAAAAATTGATAATTAAGTCGTGCTTTGCTTGTCAGTTAAATGCACTGCTGTTGCGTGTAAACTTTGAGTTTGTTTTCTATGCATATACATATAATAAACGACTATAAAATCAGCTTGACTTTTTTTTCTTACAAAATCCTTATATTTTCTCATAAAAATGAACAACAACAAAATGACTTGTTTTTTTTAAATATTCTGTACGTTTGTATCACATCCGAGGGGAAAAGAGATATTCTTTTTTTTTCTTAAAAAAACAATACTTCCCTTTGTCTTTAAACAAAACAAGAGAACCCGTATTATTTAGAGAGAAATTTACAGAAAAAACAATTAAGAAAAAATTATATTGCAAATGACACTTTTCTTTGACTTGATTTAAATTTTTTGGAATATATATTTTTTTGCACAGAATTAAAAATCAGCACACACTATCCTGCTTGAATGTCTACTCTGCACGAACACACAGAAGGGGAAAAAAAGATTTAAGATAATAAAAATACAAATTACGAAGATAACGTTTTGATTTAAAAAACGGTATATTTATGTCGTTTCGTCGAAATACTAATAAATTGAATAAATGTTATTATTGTTGTTGGTGATGATGATAATGATGATCGTTGTTCAACCAGACGTTTAACACTTTGATTTAAAAGCACTTGTTGTATTTTTGACGCAAAGATTAACAGTTTGAAAAGGAAATTTGGAAAAGTTTATTTTCTAATTCCTTTTCAACGACAGCAGAGAGAATGGAAAATATTAATCTCCGCTTCCTTGTCTCCTTTTTTGGAAAATCTGTTCTTTTTTTTGTGATGCGAAGATAGTTTTTTTTGAAGGTGGGTGATGTGATGATATGGTACCAAAGACCAAATGACTATATATTTTTTTCTCGTAACAAACAACGGTCTAGCCCTTCTCTCCTTCTCAACCAGCTAATTTAGGTAATTCGCTTCGCTACTATTTTTGTGAAGAATAATATATTTGAAAAAGGGGACTAGACAAGATGATGGTGGAGATTTGATTGAATAATTCGCATGTACAAAATAATGATTTTGCCTTTTTGTCACTTTTTTGATGGCTCACAAATGGCTTTCTTGGTTCAAAGTGAAACCTGCAAACAATAATAAAAAAACAATTATTTTTAGAATTTAAGTACAAAATTGTAGTAGTAATAATAATACTAATCACACGGACTAAAATTAAGTAAAGTTACGTAAACAATTATTGCTTTCGTTGTAAAAAAAATGTTTGTAAATGTTCGTTTTACTTGTAAATTTGTTTGAACAGTTTTAATTTGTTTGTATGCGTTTTTTTGAGTTTTTACAATTTTCTCAGAATTAATATGGGAACGTAGAAGAGTTAATTGTCGTTAAATGATATGAGCGTATCAATTAATCAACCAAATACCTTTTTGTAAGCGAAAACGAAACGACATGTAGTATAAATCTATTCAGCAATCATTATCATGTAACAGTAACAAAAATGAGATAAAAAATCTGAAAAATCTGAAATAACGAGCGATAAACTTTATGAACAATTTGTATAATGAGTAAATTAACTGCTGGTGCTACTGTTACGTGTTTGTTAATAGGTATATCGTTTCTATTTTAACTGCTGATAATTTTAATCCCTTTTTCTCATTTTATTTCGCTGGCTACTGCTCTCATGAATGACTCAACAATAATTCGTTTCTGTTTCTTCATTCTTCTTTTTTTATTCCATTCGTTGCGTTGTAAAAACCTGGTAGTTTTTGTTTGTCTGTCTGTCTCTTAATTTTACTTATTATTATATATTACATTTATCTTTTTTTGAATGCGAATGTTTCGAAAAATAATTTACAGGTACCACATTAAAAAATAATATTCACTAAAACAGGGTTCGTGCTTTTGCATGCAGAAAATAAAAATGCGAATGTTCAATGTATTATAATAGCAGTAATAATAACTGCAGCATGTCTCTCCATAAAACAAATCACAAGTCATAAATCATGTAACAAACGTATAACATCGTACCTAATTTTTGTACACAGAAAAAAACGATTTGTTTTTACATTGTTACATTAGCACATATACACGCCACATTTGCACACTGTGTGTGGATGGCTGCTAAAAATAGTTAAAAACGGTAACTGTGACTGAGATTATGTATCCATTTGTTGATTTATGTCGACAAAAGAACACACAAGAAAGAAAGAAAAACTGTTGCTATTGCTACTCCATTTGCCATTCTGCGGTGATGTGATGATGATCTCTCTTTTTTGCTAAGAGAACCAGCCTCAGAGTTTGCTTCCGCCTTGACAAATTCGTGTACAAGGT
The DNA here is from genome assembly GCA_027744595.1 of Paronellides praefectus. Lineage (NCBI taxonomy): Eukaryota > Metazoa > Arthropoda > Collembola > Entomobryomorpha > Paronellidae > Paronellides > Paronellides praefectus. Next base: position 597 of record JAITYZ010004255.1, on the reverse strand, counting down.
CTAAAAGTAAAAAATTGCGCGTTATGCTCTCTCTCAAGCTTATGGAGTTGTGATGATGGTATTGTTACCGCGTGTTTGCCACTTATCATCATTATCCTGATATTATTATATTGATATTCAATGAGTAATCTACTATTTTTGTTGAATGAATCAATACCGAGTTCTGTTCCCTTCTCTTCAAACACCAAAAATACAACGTGAGATGAGATGAGATACGATGTGTGTGATTTAAAGTGTATGGCTGTTTGATCAACTTCCGTGTATGCTTAAATTTATGCCATGAGATGAAGTACTTTGTAATAGGAAATGCATCTTTTTTTTCAAGTTTTTCCGTTTCAGTCCAATAATATACTTCAGGCGTTAAAGGTTAAATTTCACCTTGTATATAAAAAACAGTTTTTACCATCCAGGGATTTTTTGTGCCACATCCTCGTCCTACTACGTGACTACACACAGAGAAAAATACTCTTTTGATTGTGAGGATGATTATTTTATGATGATGAATTAATTTATTTACTTAATATTATACACTGCTGCTGCGGTGCAAGATGCACAGTGGTTTAGTTCCGTCTTTTAATAATACGCCACACAAAACTT
>JAITYZ010004254.1:0-10625 GCA_027744595.1 Paronellides praefectus | reverse complement strand
TCCTGCTGGAGTATAGGCTTTTTTGTGAAGGAAATGCTTTCTATTTCTTCTTTTATACTAAAAAAAGGAAGAATGCAACTCTCCTCCTCTGTTGCTATTTGCTAAACTCTCCATTCTCTCACATGTATTATTATTATTATTATTATTTTGAATGTACCATATACATTTTTTATCATTTCATTTTACTAACTTATGTATATAAATATATATCTTTTCTACTCTCTCCTGCCTTGTGTGTATAAGCATTTTTGTTATTATTATTAATATATTTATAGATTTCGTATAGGTATATACAGAATATATATGTATATATACACATTATCCAAAAAAAGATCAATAGAATTTTTGTGTGTGTGGTGGAGTGAACTACTCTGTAAGTGTGTACAGAAGACAGCACTACGAACAAAAAAATACTGGCTCTTGGAAAAGTCAATGAGGCTAAATTTGACGTTACGTTGAGGCAAAAAAGGAGAAGAATGCAGGCAACGCTTAACTTATTGCTGGATGGGATTGCTTAGTAAAGAAATATAAGTAAATTATGTATTTGAGCTAAATACACATTTTTTACAGGTGCGCTCCAATCAGAGAAAAAAACAGCTGGTTTATCGTATAAGTTTGTTCATGTATGTAAAAAAAAATTAAACGCAAGGTTTTTACATAACTCATGTTTGATGTAGCCTAATGAAAGCTTGTCGGTCTGCGCCTAACCGTCAGGCTGCTGCTAAAATACTGCACTGGTGGGAATGAGAAAGATGGAATGTGAAAAAATGAAAAGAAAATGAAAGAAAGTGATACATGCGAGCTGTATGATCATATCTACAATTTTACTGATTGATGCAGACAGAATGATTATGAGACTTAAGCTTATCATGTTACGTAATAATATTGCTATGGAGCTATGCGCTGTATATAATACTACGAAGAATGAATAATAATTCAATGCAAACAGGAAAAAAGTGATTGTGAGAGGGCAGAATATTTAAAGTCAATTCAGACATAGTATGACTTGATATAAAAAATTAAACAATGCAGTAGTACCACCCAACCGCCTTCAAGCAACCAGCCAGCGGTGGTGGTATGATGCCTGTATTTCAGTACATGATATTATGGTACACAGGCATGGAATATTTTATGCTTTATTTTAATATTTAAGTAAGCCATTGCGTAGACAGGCGTCGGGCTAGGCGTTAGAGCGAAGTGTAATTTCCAGTTTACTTATTTTCAGAATACATATATTTTGTTCTGTTTACACAGAAGCGCCTTGTTAGCCTGGTTTTGGTTGGTTGGACTCGGCTAAAGAAAAAAAATTCCTGTTAAACTAACAAATGTACATGGTAGACCAAGATACGATAATTATTTTAAATTACCTACATATATAAATATATTGATTTTGTCTATAAAGAAAACTATATATTTCAAAAATACCTAAAGTATTCAGCGATATAACATGTGTACAATGTGTGGTTTTGGATACCATGGAAAATCAAATAAACGCGTGTATTTAGGAGTATTTGTATAATAAGAAGCTTTTACGTGGGCCTCCCACTTATTAATATATGGGCACTGCACTACTACGTGTACATCATCATCATCACCAGAGAAAGATGAAAGCTGTAAAAGTTTGTGTGTGGTTTGGTGATGTTGGTTTCCAGCTGTATGTAAAGTTGGAGGAGTTTGGAATAATAGCATTATTATTAGCAGTGGAATAAAAACCTCAGTTAAATATACGTGGAAACTTTCTCTCTTGTCGTAATTATCAACTGAATATGTTTATTTTGTGGTGATGGTGGTGGCAGCGGCAGTGGTGGTAAGTAGCGCTGTGCAGCATTAGTTTGTCATGGAGAAGGCTATATATACAACCACACTTCTGTTGCTGTCTGTGGACACTGCAACTGTAGCTTCCACGAAATTTTACAGGCAAACATGCATACCTAAAAACCTACCTACTTACATACATGTTTGGTTTCCCATTTACTAATATAAACACAATGGGTACACAGTGATGATGGTGGTGGTGAAACCAAACTTTTCCTTGGTCGTTGATTTAGACCAAGAAGAAAATTGAATGAGTTCATTAACTACTCACCAAAAAGTTGATTAGATTGGTGGTGATGGTGCTGATGGTACTACTCCTTAATTATACTACTAAAACAGTGTAGAGCAAGGAGTAACCATTACCTTACATATAAAATAGTACCTTTGTCAAGTACATTATTCAAGTCAATAGCAGAGCTACTGTGTCTGTAGTGTATTGAGTTGTCTCTTTGGAAAATAAGCATAATGATTCTTGGTAGTCTTCGATACCCCGAAACAAAATTGATAGGATAAATAATAATTATTTTCTAGGGAAAGTTAATACATAAGCCAACCACACTACCATAGGCTATAACTTTTACCACCATAACCACTACCAATCATTCATTAGCATGTATACTCCAGCCTTGATGAGTGAGTCTCCTTTGACTTTCATTTCACATTATTATTCCTGTACAGAACAGCAGAATTAATTAATTGTGATGATAACATAATTAAACTTTGTGTGTCATTTTTTTGCGTTTTATGTGGTGTGTGCTATTCACTCGTGTAAGTCATGGATTTTTACGGGTTTATCTTAGAAAATAAACCTTATATCGACCTCGACAATTTACCAACACATCCACATAACAGTATCTGTTAAAGCTATGTAAGAAGGTAACGGAGGAGGAAGAAAAAAACAATAAAATAAAATAAAAAATCAATTCCATTGCCAGAGAATCCAATTTGATTTTGCTAAAGATTTTATTTTTCTTCATGTTTAGACAGCAATTTTTTTCTCTATGTGTTTAGCAATTTTCTTTTGTTACGGTGTGTTCCCATTTTGTTCATTGTAAATAAATTGTTTCTGAATAAGTAAATTGAGTTTAAAAAGATGCAAAAATGTTTACTTTGTTGGTAACAGGGAAATCAGCAGGATAGTTGTGGTTTTTCTATTATTATTCTTGTTGCTAAGGTAGATGGCTATATACATAAATAAAAGGTGTGCAGAGAGAATTCAGATATACTGATATACTGAATGATTTTTTTTTTGCTCGAAGCATATTACATAATAAACATAAACAAAACTCATACACAGGAATGTTGGCATACCAAAACCCAAAGTAATCTTCCTTTTCAACTTGTTGTAGTAGTAGCTCAGCTTGCGTAGTGGGTAAGGAAGTAAGCAAAGCTTGAAACTTAAGAGAATATAAGAAGAATACGGAAGCAAATGGGAGGGGTAGAAATGTTTTTTTCTTAAATGAAATGGAAAACTACTCAGATGTCTGTAGACGATAAGATTCTTCTTATTTTCTCTCTTTATATTTTCTGTTGGTATCTAACTTGGAAACATGGTAGTATTTGTGGTGGTGGTGGTAAAAGCTTACGTAATATACTACTACCGCTGCTGCTGCTGCTACTGATGTTGTCTATATTTAGACAACTTGTATGCATGCAGTAAGCAGGAATGGTAGTAATAATCGTGAAATGAAGTTGAAGTGAAAGCCTGAAAAAAATAGGAAAAAATTGGCTCCATGAAGAAAAAGGGAGCAGATATCTGTTAACTACACACAACAGTCCGGGAGCGTCGACTGCTACAGGGGTAGTTCAAATAGTACGGAGTGAAAAAAAATTGAGACCACCCTCGACACTTTTCCTCAAGCCATGCGTTTTAAACGTTGTTTAGCAAATTAATTGCGGATGAAATAATATTTCACCTCCCAATCGAGGCATGACATTCTATTTGAATGACCCCTCCACATCACCACCACCACCACCAACTTTGCTTATCTTTACTCTTCAGTTTGCCATTTCTCGAGCAACTAAAAAGTAACTCTTGTAAACTACCAACTACCATCGCCACCATCAACAGACACACAAGACCTCTTTTGTTTGTTTGTTGTGCATTGTACGAAAATGATGACGGTGAAGATGAAGATGGTGATGGGTTTGTTGAATAAAAAAAAATCTTTTCACGGAAAGGGAAAAAGAAAAGAAACAAGAAAAGTTTTTAGTTTGTTGACGGGCAGAGCAAAAAAAAAGTATAATAATATGAAAGGAAAGAGATATGAGGAAGAAGAAAAATAAGAGAAAATAAAGTAGTAGTTTATTTTCTGGTTTTTTGTATGGTTTTTATAGTGGTTATCATGAAATGAGACGTTATGTATGTTTTCATTTCAAATAAGATTGTCATACAGTAAAATGGTAGCAAAATGAAAAAAAAGGAAGTGGTTTTGAACCTTTGAACTTTCCTTTCTCTTCTCACAGTTTTTTTTCCTTCTCTTCTTTTTGGGTTGTCGTCCTGTTTGCGTTTACTTCGGAAATCATGACAATCTGAAGCGCGTTATATTATACAAAAGTAAGTAGGATTGTTTGTAAGTTTTACTTTTTTTGTGTGCACATTTCCTTCTTTTATTGTTCCAAACATTTTTTTTTGCATTGTTGTGGAGACATAGTAGATATGTCAAAGTATATATGTATTGCTTATTTAAATATTAAATTTGTCTTTGTGTTGGTTACGCCATGTTTTGTAACTAACAAGCAATAAAAAAAACTAGTTTTTGCGGATTATCCGATAAGTAAACTTGTATTTGAAACAAAAAAATCGTTTCCTTTTGTCCTCATTATTTTCTTCTATTTGCAACAGTTGAAATCTTGCAATGTAAAAAATGTTAGACAAACATGTTATCACAACAAATTTGCAATGCCATGAAAAATAATGACATTTCATTATTGACAATGGTGGTTCTCAAAAAGTATTGCTGACAAATTATCCATTTCACTTTAATTGAAGAAACTCTAGGAGAGGAGCACACACAAAAAGGTGGTATCGCTTTCACGTGATTTCTGACGTCGGTAAGGTATAGAGTTCCAGCAAGAGAGGTAGAACAGCTAACCATCAAACTAATTGGTATATCAATAGTATTATTTTACCTGCTCTGTTGCTCCTGCTGCTGCTGTATTAAGCAATGTAACCCTTTTGCGACCTGTAACTTTTGACAATTTCCGCGAATCCATTACAAAATACAGCTTACTAATTAGCTGAATACACACGTGACATATTATATCTCATAATAAACATTATAAAAATGGTTGTGACCTCAAATGCGACTTTTCTCCTTAGTTCAGTGTATTACATTACAGCCATTTGCATAACAAAAAAAAATATTTACAAATAATAAAAATGATGATGACGGTAAGGAGAATGGTTGGATAACTTTGTTGTGTAGAATGTAAATTGAGCTTGTTTGGTGGGATTGAATAGACTGTGTAAACAAACTTTTCACAGATTCGTTTGTTTTTTAACCGCTACCGCTACCATATACCACATTGCGCAACCCACCAGCGTCAAACTTGCCATTTAGTTATTAGATGCTTTCTCCATCAAAACAAGTATACCACCCCTCCCCCTCTCCTAACTCTCTACCCCCATAATATATATTGCAAAATACACGACACAAAAGGCTTCATTTCAGGTACACGATGAAACGGGCCCAGGATTAGGATTCATGTCATTTTCTCCATTTTCCTACTCTTCCAACAGCATATTTTATATGACGGTAGCTTTCAAGTCTCTCAACGTCCTGTGTCTTGTATACATTTTTCAGGGAGGCCGTGCTGTTATTTTACTTTATTCCTTTTTTGCATGGCAATAACAACAACAGAATAAAAGCAAGGAAGACAGGTTATTTTGATTGTGATTGATGCAGAGTAGAAATGGAAAGAGGTAGTTTCGGTAAACTACCTAATAATGTAGTTTCTCCAACAGCAGTCCCCTGTGTCTTTTCCCTCAACATCATCATTGAGCCAAAAGATGCAAATAAAGTAAGTACTATACTGCTTTTACTGTACCATACTCAGCGATTGGAAACATTTTTTTTGCACAAACAAAACAAAACACACATCACAACCCATCAGTTCACTTTATATCCTTTTCCTTCTCTCTCCCTCTCTTCCTGTCACTTTTAATAATATGCTTGTGTGAGGGCCCGTACCTGCCCTGTCCAATCCTGTCCTTCTCTTTATAAAAAAAAATATATTATAGAAAATACATATTCCCTTTCCGTTTATTTTATACACATATGATCACCATCACCTCCATTATACCATCATCATCATAGTTACATGTACATGGTATACACCAATAGCAGCAGTATGACGCAGTCGTCGGGCGTTATATTTGAGAGAAAGATTCAAACGGAAAGTGAAAGAGAGACAAGCCTTTTGGTCTGCATTCTATACATTCTTGTCACTTTCTTGTTAAAAAAGCCTGAAATGTATCAAGTTTAAACGGTATAATAGTGAGGGCATGTATATGAATGTCTCCAGTTATGTATGTAAGCATATTGTGATGGGATGTGAATGCTGCCCTCATTTCTGGTCCCTTCACTCACGTCTTTTTGTCTATTTATCATATCATCATCCTCCTCCTTTTTCACTAAAAGAGCCTATCGTTTCCCCCCCGTCAATTGCCTTAATACTGCCACTTGCCACCATCATCATTATTATTACCATAACATGAGGACCTGCACGCACAAATCCAATTCTACATGTCCGTCCATATGTATTCGTTAACATTTTATGATTTTGCTTCTGCCTCGCCTGGCTCACAATCATGGACGATATATCAGTGAAAGAAGCAAAAAAAAAGAAAGGGCCCTTTCTCTCTCTAACTGACTGTATGAAAGAGTGAATGAGAGCCATAATATTCATGTTCTTATTCAAGTCAACGCAGATCAAATCAGCACATTCAAAATACACTTTATCAGTTTCGACTTTTCCTTTTCCAAAGAATGATGAAGTGTACATGGATGATGGTTGGATCAAAAAAGCTCTCAGCATTTACTGCTATGCTGGATGTGTTTCGTAGAGGTACAGCTTATCTCACTGGCCATCTCAACTAGCTTCCTTGCCGCCTTCTGCGGCACGTCCTTGCACACTACTTTAGCCTGACTTGCATGTGGGAATCTGATGGATTGTAATATCATCCGTGAATCTTTGTGATACAGTATGTCACAGGATGGCGATAGGGAATATGATGATGATAACTATGTATGTCTAAATATAGGCATGTTAGATATCCAAGTATTTAGGAAATGTATATAGCTTAACATAAATAACATTCCCATATTACAAAGTGATATAATATATATACCTATGTATATACGTACCTATACCCACCTTTAGACACAGGAAACAAGAGAAAGGACACGGGACACACAGATCACGTAAAAGGATCTTGTTAATAGCTTGTCTCTTCTGCTGTTTATGTTATCGACACGGCGGCACTCACAAATCTACTTTTCTTCTCTGCTCCACTCTCTTCCTCCTTTTCCTTTTTCAACAAAAAAGGAAAAGGTATGTGTACAGAATAAAATGACAATATAAAATGTCGTCAGTGCTACTGCTGCTGTGTTTGTGGTTGCCGTAATGACGTGTATGTGAGTGTATGTGAAGTAGTAGTGTTTGCAGAAAATGATACTCTTTTGGTTAATATATATTTAATGGCATAATATTATTTAAATATATTTTTGGCTTACACATTTAATGGTACTGCTGCTGCTCTGGTTCGGTTATAGGTGTCAGCTTGTTTATTTATATAAATACAAGTACTATAATATACCTTTTTATGGATCAAGTTACACGTTGAATTTATGTGCACACCCGAAAAAGTATTACGCACTCTGTAAGTTGACTTGAAATGGGGATCGTTTGCGGTTTTAATAGCATTCATACTATTTACTGTTCTCTTCGTCTATTGTTTTAAGAAAATCCTCCTGCTTAATGGACTATGCAATAAACTTATGCTGCTCTTAAACCCAACAAATGAACATTACAACAAGCACTATGTGGAAATAAGGATGATGCTGACAGGGATAATTCTAGAGGAATGGATTAAATATTAACGTAAATAGTATCTATTATAGCTAAGAAGAGCTTAGAGCCATTTCTGTCATCATCTGGTTTGGCTGCCCGTTAAATAAACATAACAATTTGGCAGGCAAACGTATAAAGTGGTATGTACCTACACGAAACTCTCATCTTCCTTAAGAAAAGGAGAACATTATAGTGTGGAGGATGCTAAAAGCAAAGCAAAATTTTGACTATGAGCATGATGACATGACACCAAAACCTCTCCTTGTCCGATAATTTCATTTTAGTGGATAATAATTTAAAACATGTTTTAAAATATGAATGAAGGAAATTGTCAAATCCAAATATTTTTAACATTACATATAATCATGATCATCAGAATCATCAGTTGGGTAAAAAAACGAAATGGCGAGGCCAAACCCAACAGCAGCAAGTCAAGGCAGAAAAAGACAGAAGGATAAAGGGACAAAAATGGAAAGTGTGAATGAGTGTAAGCGACGTTTTTAAAAAAGAAGGAATTTAGATTGATATCAAGATGGTGGTGGTGGAGGAGGTGGAAGTTGTAATCAAAACCTAGAGAGATGTCTTCCCGCCCGCCTGCCTGCCTGCCACGCCAACACTTGTGCTGATTTGATTGTAATTGTGACTATCTCCACTTGACTATCTGCATTTTCTGCATGCTGACTTTGGTGATGAACACTTTAAAAAATTACCTCTTTGCTTTGCTAGACAGACAGATAGATAGATAGGTAGATAGAAAGTGAGAGTGAATCCTGAATTCTCAGTGAATGTTTCCCATTTTAACGCACCACCCGTCACACACCGTCTCACAATCATCACATTCCTCCTCCAATGTGATGTGTGCTTCTTTTTCTTTTTGGATTCCTACAAAGAAAAGAGCAGCCGTGGTCGTTGAGTTGAATTCATACTGTTTTCGCCTAAACCGTGTCATTTAATTTCGTCGGTTGTGGATGCTGTGCTGTCATCATACTTAAACGACTGTCACACAAACAGAGATAGTCTTTTTCCTGCCGTTGTTGTTGTTGTTGTTTTTGTATTGCTTCTCGATCTTTATTCTTCACACTGTCTTATATCCTATCTATCCACATCCTCTCCTCTATCAACTCGTCCAACCATTATGCTAGAAATACTCGGCTCCTCCACTACTCCAAGCTTCCTCCAAAATTGAAATTCATTGCATTACTGGTTGTGTGGTGCTGCTGCAGTAGCATAAACATAGCTTCACAAAACTCAAGACAAGTCGTCTTCGCAGTTATCATCATCATCCATTCAGAAAATGAAATCACAACAAAGCATCAACAACTGCACAACTCTGGAGGATGTGTTCAAACATTCACGCGTTCATTTCATTTTACCAAACAAACCAACAAGATTGCTTTGTGCTCTGCTGCTGCTCCTCTCAACTCTACGAGTACACATTTTCTGAATTCTGAATAAAACTCACCAAACTTTGTCGAGTTGGTTTATGGTCGATGTACTATAGTGCCGTGGAGGAAGTATTGGGGTTTATTTCCCCGGAAAAAAATGCTACATTTATTGTTTGCAGAGTGGAATACCTAGGTAGCTTTGTAATACAATATACATATTTACTCGATCTAAATAAATTCCGCCACATCTCTACATGCCATTTCTCTTTTTCACCAACATTCAACAAAAGTCAAGACTCGTGAGGAGGAATAAATATCCTTTGTTGAGTATGGAGGTCGGGAAGAACTACGGCTCGCAATCAGTTTTCGGATTAAATTAATAATTGTGGAAGTTTTTGACATTACACTCAACCAGTTTATATGGGGACCATGCAATTTACAATGTATAAAAAACAAACTGCACATGTTTTGTAAGAAGAATCACTCTATAATAATTAGAAGTTATATGCATGTGTAACGATGTGACGGGACATGTTTTCTTTTTGTTATTATTACATATTATTATTACCTATTTCACTCCTTTTATATTAATACGTAATTCATTTCTGAAAGAAAGCATTTGTAATATTGAATATGTATAACAGATACAACATTGCCCTAAATGCACACATGCATAGTTGCATAATTCTTTTTCAGTTATTCAAGCGTATGCACACAGCACATGCATAATATGCTTATTTTAATTAATTAAATCATAAGATTACACAATGCTTAGCATCTCATCTCATACAACAATGTGCCCATAATGATGACATGGTATTCAGAAGGGTGTGCATAGCAGCGTGCACTAATTCTTGAAACGAAGAAATTTAAAAAAATTGCCATTTTTTTGCTTAATATATAACACTGCAACTATGTAGCTTATTATTTCAGCATGAAGGATACCTATAGTGCTAGCACAATTGGCAATTATTAGCCTGCAATCAAAAATCCCACTTTGCAATACTCGGATCTTCCAAGATTAGAGCTCCTCCGACACGAAAAGGAAGAATGAGGTACTTTTGCCAACTATGCCAAACGGATTATGGCACTGAGAGTGAGTGTAAGTATGTATTATGTATACTTTATATGCCATATACAAGGCAGCAGATGCGGAGGAATGTGACGCAATGTGTTTGCAATGACAAGAAAAGTGAGTGCGAAAGGATTTTTTTTCCATTTTCAATATATATTATTCATGTGGCACTACACCGCAAGAAGGTAATGGTACACAGTAGTACATACATACACACATACGTTACATTATCTAACTTACATAATAATATGTATGATTATATACCTATTTAAATA
>JAITYZ010004253.1:0-18184 GCA_027744595.1 Paronellides praefectus | reverse complement strand
CTGAAGATATAACGAAAACTTTTTAAACTGGGTCTCCAGCTGGCGACACGTGTTGGGTTTGCACGTGAAGATTATAAAAATGGCAACTCCCTGAAGGGCAATCAGGAGATCAGTCGGGACAAATATTTTTCGGATAAAGTGACGCTCTTCTGGGTGAAGTTGTTCGATTGCCCAAGAGATAACGTCAAATATCCAGGTGACGCCCATCACCACAAATAACTTCATAAACAGCAGGAATCTATTCATACAAGCGATTAAATTCCCATGTCAAATAAGTGAGCGAGAAACATTCTTAAACCATTTTACATATTAAAAACAAAAAATTACCTTTTCTTTTCCTGCCTTGAACTCTGTCTTGTGGCAAACTTTGTGTCATTCTGCAGTTTGTGAAGGGAGTAAATGGTCGAAACAAAAAACACCGAGTTGATGGTTAGGAGGAGTCCAACTGGACCGTAGAAATAGGGAAGTTTCTCCTTTTCCCCGTAAAAGTAACAGTTGCGTTCACCAAATCTTGGTGTGATCACATACAAGTATGGATCGTCCCTATTCCCAATTTCAATCAGCAAATAAGTGTTTTCTCATTATACAATTTAATCGAAAAATGTATTTCAGGTTGATTAGTAGTATTATTATAAATTATAATAGATTTGAGTTGGGAAACACCACATTTTACAACATGCATACTAAACTAAAAAACTAAACTACATATTTATAGTAATAATGATGTTTCGTGGTTTGCCTTAAACTCACTTGAATAGGCTATCAAGCACCAGGCCAGTCCCAGCAATGAGCGTTGGGAAACCAAGTGAAAATAGGAGGAAACCCAAGTATCTCTTTTTCTCGCCTGTATTTGTACTAGTGCGGAGGGGACGACAACCGCTAAATGGAAGTACAGATAAAAATGATTATCTAATTAATTTTTTTCCTTTATATTTTCCTAAAAGCAGCCAAAATTACATGCATTATTCGTCTATACCTAAATGTCCAGAATAGATCAAAATTCATGGAAGTAAGCCAGAAGAATGCAGACAGGTACGAAAAATGGATAAGGGAACCTTTCAAATGTTAAAATCGGAATAAAAGGCTTAATTTAGAAACAATGCTAATTCTAAAAAATGAAATGAATAAACGTTTCGGATATCAGGTAGCTGATTTTTTTACCCATGACTCTGCAGCAAACAAGGCACTCCTGTTGCAAAGAATCTGGTGCGAATTGAACTACAGACAAAAAAATATTTGCACACAGGAGGGAAATGACGTAAGAATACTGAAGCCATCCGTGAATATTTTGATGTTCCCAAAGGATCACATAAACTAAGGCGGTAAGAAGTAAAAAGAAGGTGGACACAAGGTCCACAGATGCGTATAATTTTAAACGCCAAACCTGTTAATATTAAACAAGACGATTTAGCGTTTATTGAGTTAAAAAAATGCAAGGATATGCGAATGTCTTTTAAAAATAGGTGAGAAATATTCCTATACATCTCTATCCTCCAGAATGTTGTCTTCTGAAAAGCAAATAAGCGCCACTTGGTCAACCTCAGTTCCACCAAAATGTGCAATTTCCAGAGGATAATCCGGATAATCGGGATTACTATTGTCGGAAAATATAACCGTGTGAGATCCAGCCCCATCCAGGCAGTATTGATCCGGTGCAAAGAAAATTTTAGAGTTGCCGGATTCCATTACCAGAGTTCCATTCAACAGTAAATACATTCTGTTTTACAGGGAACAATAAAATCACCAGTTATGCATTTGGAATTAACTAATTATACCTTAACATACTACATGTAACAATAAATGTCATTAACAGCGAACAATAGGTATCATCTTAATTTACTTTTCATCCGGTTCGTCTCTCAAAGAAACTTCGTAACTTTCCTCGCATTTTGGCCTCCCAATCTTATAATTCATTTTCAATCCTCCCACATCCGAACCCGAAACGGGTTGACCAGGACTGGAGTACAAATGAGGCAACCAGGGGCGGCTACTCAGCATACAAGTCGAGTTGAACAGCACGCTGTTTTTTGTACAGCATTTGCGAATGCATGGTTGCCGTTCTGTACAAGCAGGTGTGCACAAAACTGCTACAAACACGTTTTCTTCAACTCTGCCATTTTAAAATAATTATTATCATTATTCCCATCATTTCCCTATTAATTCTGCTGACTCATTTTCCCGTCACCATAATTCTTCTTCCATGATTCAAGTTTTTTTTACCCATATGTACATACATATCAATACAAAAGTCCTGATAAGAAACTTGGTTCACTAAACCCGCCTCATCCAGCCATATTAGCATTCCATCTGTTGTGAGAACCACGGACGGTTCATATTGGCCAACTCCAGAGGGTCCAGTAGCATTGCCAGGGTTGTGGTGGTGACGTTGATGAAGCTCAGAAATGTCGTGTCTGATAATCCTCTCAATTCGTTCAGCGCCACATGCAGGTTGGGAAACGCGTAATCTTAAATGAAAAAAATGGAGCGTCCCAAGTGTTTGTTTTTTATACTGCAAGTATTACTCATAATTATTCTTAAACTTGGAATAATCACATCATAAACATGTTTTAGCTTTGTTTTTTGTTGTGAAGAATTCATAAATCAGCGTAATTTTGGCAATTTCACTTTTTACCATTTCAATTTTAACCTTTTTCCCACTCCATCCATTAGAATTACGCAGGGTGCATGAATGCGTGGAAAGTTGAATATAAATTGCCACGTGAGATATTTTTTTTTAATTCTTTTGACCAATTTTAATGAGGCTCATGAAATACTTCTCCACGAAAGAATCTCCCAGTTCAATTCATGACATTAGTGAACGCTTTAAAAATGTACTGTAATATTTTTGAGTTTCAATTGAGCTGAGATAAAAGACTGCATGTACAATGTATGTATGTTCTATACCTACCTAATAGAATACACCTACATATATGCAATGAATTGATTTATAATGGATGGGAATTTGAAGCCGGATAATTCCCACATGGAACAAAATGCATTCATCACATCATTATCATCACCATCATCATCCTGATTTTAAAGAAATTACACTCTGCTTGTTATTCTCATTTATAATAGATTACACTAAGCTGTATAACGTATCCACGTAGGTATGCATACAAATACCTTTTCTTTTCTTTTTTGCATATTTTGCGCATACTGTTAAAAAATACTTTTAAAAATTCATCTCTAGAAAAAAAATTATCGTGGCAGTAGCAATATAATTTTGTTCTCTTCACTACTACTCTCTGGCTGTTAGCTAATGGCGATGAGGATGATGATGGATTGCAAAAGGAACAAAATAATGGCGTTGTGTGGCCATGACATAGAGCCATTCTGTTCGTTCACTTTCTTGCAAATATTAAACAGAGTTCTATTCCTCTTCCTATTTACTATAATAATGAATGAATTATAAAATAATTTACTAAAGTTGCGGAAAACGTATTTTTAAACACAATATTCTTGTTTTGTTTTCTTCAAAGACAAACGATATGAGAACGAAAAGTGGATTTTTTTACATATTCATTTAAAAAAGAGTATTTAGCTAATTTCGCAAACATGTTATTATTTTGTATTGTTATTATTAACAAGAAAAGTTGCCACTTGACTTATATTCCAATTATAGTGTAGTCATTATGTTCAATTTGTAATAATCACATTTTATCTAGTTTTTAAAACTTACCTGAAAACAACGGTATCATTCGAGATCTCCATCCCATCCAGATCCTTGCTGAGCAAGGTGACCATGGCTTTAGGCGCCTCCCAAAATGGCTGATTCGGCATTGTCATCATTCTTGACGAGTTTGGCTGTGCCTGGACACACTCCCCAGCTTCATATCGAGAAAAGAAGGGACAACACTTGTTTACCGTCGGATAATACTGATGTTGCAGCCCTGCTGCATTGGGTCCACCATTCAGAGTCCCTCTCTCATCAAAACTACGCAATACACTTTGAACACTCTGCCCTCGATAAATATTCGGAGCGTTGTGGGACATGTGGTGCTCTGGGGAAGAGACTGGTTCCATAATGATTGTATGGTCCGTTGTTCCTGCCTCCGGTTGTTGGGAAGGCAGGGTTGCAGCAGCAATCTCATCTTGCCCCGCTGCTTCCACTACCAAACACAATCCCCCAAAACATGTTACCACCACAACAAAACATTTGAGGAGACGAGCATCCACCGCCACTCTCCTCCATTTAACCACGCTAGCAGAATTCCTCGCCATCGTCTAACGTATCTCAATTACTCTCAACAAAAAGTGCGTCGTCGTCATCTCCTCAATCAGGCACACACAACTTGTTCGCAGCTTTTAAACCAAAAGGTAAAACACGACACCTCCCACACTTCACTCAATCACATTTCACGGCTCACGTTGGCTAATAACGTGTAAACCGGGGATTCTTCTTACCTCTGTTCTACGCAACTCTCTCACTTTCGAATTAGTTACATTTTCAGTCTCTTCAAAACTTTAAACTTAAATTGCATGCCCTCAAATAATTACTAAAATATTATTCTCACTTGAACAAACACACGTCACATCAGTAGTCAGAGACACATCAGCAGCTCATTATCCTCCAGGAGAACGCCATCTCCGTTTCTAACTTCCATGATAACAGCATCATGAGTCATGACGACCATCTCATGTTATTTCATTGATCATTGAAGTACATAAATTACATTCTATGTTCCTTCGTACACCCACGCATTTACATAATGTCATTATAATAAAACAAGCATATATTATATTTCACTAATAATAATTATCATTTATTATTACTACGACTACTATTACAAATGAAAGGATTTTATTTTCGTATTCAATTCAGCACATTAACAATGATGGTCAGATTATCCATTAGATGCCAAAAATGAGGATACCGGACCCAAAGCCAGTGTCACCAAACAAGTCGTCAGTCACACACACGCACATCGTACCACACACAAACACACTTACTCACACTTGCCTTGTTTTCTTCCAACTTCTAGCGTTTCTCTAAGAAGATAAACATCAAAAAAAAAACATTTTGGCCACTACAACATACCAAGGTCCTCTCTTCCGCCGCTTTTCTTTGCTATCGCATAACGCACACACTCACGCAGCAGTTATATCCTTCCTTCCACTACAACTATAGTGACCAGAAGTAATAGTAGCAAATACTATGATTCACCTTCTTAGATTATTTTTTTTTTGCAGAGGAGTACTTTTAACATTTCAGCATCCAGCTTGGTTTCTTCTTATAGGTCCTTTGCTCACAAAACAAACAAATTCAACAGTCAGCAAAAATTGTAATATTTGGTGGTGGTGAGTGTGCTGTTGTATGATGTATGCGTGTGTTTCTCTGATGAAGAAAACATTGAAAAACTGTTAATTTGGTGACCTCCACCTAGGCCCTCTGCTGTGGCAAAAACATTATCTGGTCACCAGCACCATCACCTCCACCACCACTGCTGTTGCTGCTGTTGATTGCTTATTCATTACTAAAAAACAGTCTTTGGCATACGGTACCTCCACTTTTGCAGCCACCATCACCAGTAAAAAAATATGATCATTTTACTGTCACTAATGAATGAAAACAGAACAAAAAACAAAACACCGTTGTAACCGTGCCGTATAGTACATACACTTCAATAATGGAAATGAGGGATGAATGATAATATTTTGTGACGAGATGAAAACTAAAAGTGCAAAAAAGCCTCTCCTTTTCTCTCGAACTGAACTAAACAAAAAATATTTAAATACTTTACTAATGAATATGAATGTGACTTCAAACCAATGATGCTTGATTCTTTGCAGAAACCTTCAGCAGAGCAATACCAAAAAGTGACCAGCAGTTCATCATGCATCATGATGAGATTCTGTTGATGATGGTGACGCCACGCACGCTCTGTTTGCACTGACGACGTCGTTTTGCTGCTCCACAGCTTCATTGCACAGCTCGTCCATGCATCATTGCAACCAAGCGAGCAACACAGCAGCCAGTACCATGATTTTCATATTCCATCGTCCAGTTGTAGGAACCTAACATCAAAAAAATAAATAAATGCTGCTGCTTCACCTGAGTTGCTGCTTTTATTAGTGTTTTACCACCAATCTATCATATTATCTTCACCAAAGAAAAAAATATTATTACATACCATACTACACTATTTATCATTTACTATCATCATCATAGTCGTCAGTAGTACAACAATTCAATATTCAGAATATTATATTCTTATAGGTATTCAGTGTTATTTTACAATTTTACTTATTATTATGGTTATATTCTCCCTTATCATCAATATCGTCGTCATACAATTGTAAAATAGGTACAGCCCCAGTAACCCTCAAAAATATTTTGGTTTAACTGCTGAAGACCATGTGGTACTACTACTTGAGTACATTATCGCATTTGCTTTGGGTCACTGCGCATTCTCATTCGTTTTTTTAGTATTTCTTCTAACAACAGAGTACTTGGTTGTAGCAGGTACGTTTGTAGCTATAGTTATTGTTCACAATGTCATACAGAGTCTGTATTTACAGACACCATTGTCATCGTGATGATGAGATATATAACTATTGACTATAGTATGATGAGTATACTCTTTCTAGCACCAAAATCAATAATTTTTCCGACTTCCAAGAAAAAGCATCCTTTGTTCGTTCATGGGTGCGCATCTCTCTCAAAAAGCGCCCTTCCATGTTGTGCTAAAAAATTACATTGTGTGAATATATTGATTGATTCATTCATTTGCTATTATTATTTTTGTGATGTAATACTAAAAAATATTAAATATATACGTTATACCGTTGTATATATATCCCTGTAATGATTTTTTTACATTATTGTTGTTGTTTATTAAAAGGCAATTGTACTTCGACTCCCAAGGCTCTCACTTCACTGCTGCTGCGTGTACTATAATAACAACGCATCTCTCAAGACAAGCTTTATCCTTTTTTATTACAACGATGCTACACACGTTTTATTACGCATTTTACATAATCGACGACTACCAACAAAAATCACTATGATTCTTTTGGGATTTTAGGACTTTGCTGATGCTCAAGTGATTAGGGACAAGATCTTTGAACATTAGTAATCCTTTACTAATTTCATGACTACTTGGCTGCTGTATTATCTGATGGTTATGTTATGTTGATAATGATGATGATAATGAAATGTGTTGTCTTACAATGCTCTATTTGAATAAGGGTTCCTCTAGCACCTAGGCCTCCTTCACGTTACCAAAACCATTTATCGCAGCATATCAGTGGCAGGTGCCTCATTTTCCGTTGTAAGTTTGGAAGTAGCATCTCTAATTCAACTGAAACATAAAAGTATATCCTCAACAGCATAAAAATATTATATCTGTAGTATATCAACGAATTGTATATCATGTCATTTAAAACTTGTAATAGATCAAATACATTTTCTTGCTTCTTGCTTTTGAGTACTGGAATTATAATTTCGTTAATAAAGTGATAAAAGATTTGGTGCAGAAAAAAAACAGTTTCCAGTGTACGGATAAATGCTAAACAAACATTTAATAATGATACTGTAAATTAAGATTTCATAATAATATGCAAAATGTCCTCCAATGCGTGATTTTTTTTCAGAATCATTAAAAATGTTTTATTAGATTATTGGTACAACACTAAATTAAGTGTGAAATGACATTTTGGCAAATTGTGAACAGTTAATAAAAATACACAGAAAAACTTACATCTCTAAAACAATAAACATTTTAGTATTGATTGTCAGCTCGTTTGACATGTACAATGCGTGTGTATTTTTTCTGCTTGTTTTATGATTCGCAAGCTAAAAATTTATTGACTAGTATGATTATGATGTTGACTGTACGGATAACCTACTACAAGATATCAACTTATATTCGCCTATGTACACGAACGCCTAATAAAAATGATGTTTCCACCACCTTATTTCGTGGAGTGTGCTATCAATCCATCCATATATAATATGTATATATGCAATACGTTTATTGTAGAACAAGTATTTTACACAAGATAAAAATAGTGCACCCTTCCGTTTATAGGTCGTTGTAGGTGTGATGAGGTGTGTACATGACATGATTATGATTATACACCTAATAATATTACTGTCGATCACCGATTTGATTCTTAAGACAGGAACCCCATTGTTGTTCAGCAGCGTGTAGTTTGATTGAGAAAGGTAAAGTTTTTAACCAGTCTTGAGTCTTGACCTATTTGTTGCAGAAAGTAGATATATGTAATAATATAAATTGGTGGACGGACACGGTGTACAGAACATGATAATTTGTCAATGAGTGATCGAGATCAAACTACTTTCATTTCAAATCATATGAACTACATGGCAATGACAATGATATAAGTGATATAACTGTTTTTTGTGATGGTAGTGGTGTGGATGACGTCGTTGCTTCCGTTTCGGTTCCCAGAACTAATATATTTACATATTTACTTATTATTCAACATCAATAACAGTAGTAGCATTGATAGTCAATCATAAATGTTTGTTTATTGTTTACAGCTCCCCTGCACCGAATTCTGATGCAAAACAAGCTTGTTATTATTGTACATCATATCTCATTATGTCTTTATTTGTTACAGTAACAACTCCAAAAAAAATTCCTATCCATTTACTACTACAAAACGCAAAGGACCATGTCAATCAAATCAGACCAGAACGAATCAATATCATCGTCGTCATTAAATTTGGACGTGTACTACACACGCCAACGTAAACAGTGTACCCCACTTATTAATACATTATTACGCACATGCAACATGCATTAGTTGGAATTGGAAATCCCAAAGAATCAACAGTCAAGTGAGCATGAAAACATTAAACAATAAAAAAACAATAATTAACCACGGTAAAATGACAAGCATATTATAGAGGTAGAGGGGAAGAGTGGCAACTTACCTGCATACACTTAAGCCTTTTTTATTACTTTCGCGACCCTTGCTAATATACCTACCTATTTAAATGGTTATTATGCAATAATATGCAATCGTTTTTTTGTATGAAAATGCGCAAATGGTGGCATAGTAAATACAGGCGAGCATTACAATTATAATATATTCATTTGTATTATTAATCGCTTCTGTACGTGGTTTGTCGTTATATAAGTATATTGTAGACAAGCCAGTCATCTTCTACTCATTTTTGTTGTGTAATAATTGCAAATGGCCAAGAAAAAAAAACAAGTGGAAAAATGCACATAAAAAATTGCTCATTTTGCATTGCACTTGATCTTGATAAAAAAAATTCCTTGTAAGATTATGAACTTCAGTGAGGATGATGAGGAAAATTGTGTGGTTCCGTGTTCCTTTTAGGTGATATGATGGTAATGATAACAAATTTTAAAAGGTTATTAAATTACAGACTACATACAACATATACACATGACATTAAACTTATATATATGTATGTATATAACGTACAGCATTGCAATGTTACTACTGCTAAATTGGCAAAATAAATGTTTAGTTTTTCTGAAATTTGCAAGGGTCATTGCTAATATAAGTTACTCTTAATGATAATAGTTATTTACCATAATGTAAATTGCAAATATTAGCTGTTCAGTTTGATTTTACTAAATGCGGTTGAAATGTATTCAACAATGCACAATCAGCTAGTGGAGTTGCTTTTCCTAATTTAACATTTTGTGAGTGGTCAGGATAAAATGATGCAATGAATTATAAAGTAGTACCTGACACCTGAGGCAGTATTTTTTTCATTTGTAAAATAAACTGCAGCAACTTCGATAATTATAAATAAATGGTTGAGTTGTGTTAGGTTGATAAAAATACACAAAAATCAGTTCTCCCTGCATAAACAAGTTATAAAATGTGTTTTTCTGTTCCACATTCCGCGAACCACTTTTGCTACACTTTGTTGCTGTCATCGTGATTCAACATTTCAATTCTCTCTTCAACAAATGTAGTCAGTACTTACTTCAACCTGTTTTTACAAACTGAAATTCATTTTGTTCAAAACTTTACCAGTCATCTCTTTAAATTTTAATCTGGTAAATTATCATCGTCCACCACACACAACATTACAATATATAAACATACATAGCATTCTATAGAGTATCATAATTAATCATACAATGTGGGGATTCCTTGAACAAAAAAATTGAGATTTTGTAACCGCATTTTATACAGGTGCAAAATGGACTGACGCTAGTTTCTCCATGCAATTTTAATCTTTCTTTAAATTATACAAACAAAAATTATAGAACGTTTGCATTTACAGGTCGTATTTTCTCAGTGCAAAAGACGTCGAAAGATTCAGTTTCAAACTTTGATATATGCTTTTAATGTCCAAATCCTTTTTTGAACATAATGCAGAAAATTCCAATAGAAATGCTGTATCCACGATTTTTTTTTCATCTGTAACCTTACCCCAACTTTTTGGCTACAATTATTCGCACTAGAAATTGCGATACATCAGTTTTAATGATTTAGAGAAACTGTTGCTGCTGGATTGTTTGATGGTGGTTGTTTTGCTAGTAGAGAGACAGAGAGAGAGAGAGATAGTTCCAATGTATATCATGTCAATTGCCAAACCGGTTTTCTGCATATTATGTACTACCCAATCCAATCATTCTGATAATCAACAACAAGACGAAAATTACATATATAAAAGAACGTGTCACACAATGGGCATATGCAGCACAATACGATACACAAATACACACACGTACACAACAAAGACTAACAACAACAATATAATAAGAATAGTAACGACTAGCAAACTAACTAAATGCAAAACTTTGCAAGACGCTGATGATGATGAAGTAGAGACCACAACCTTGGAGAACATGTCTGTGAGGCCATGTTCACGGCAAAAAGCGTCATATCCAATCCCCCGACCACCATTTCATGAGCTGATATTCTGACAAAATATGAAGATGACGATGATATTACTATCATTTGCACCACTGCCACAATATTACATAATAATAATAAGTTATTATTAATAACATTCCACAAGATATGCAAAAAAATAATGCAAAAAATTGTCATTGTTCAAACGAATGATCCAACGAGAGGAAAAGTAAGGACTTGTACAATGTTTGTTTACCAATTAATTAGTTTTTTTAACAGGATTTCACCTCGATGAATTTATCAAAGTTGAACTTTGCCTCTGTACAATCACCTCCGGTCATTATAAGTTACCATGGACTCTCATATGAACCAATTAATAAATTAACAGTAAAAAACAACTTCATCATTGCGTATTTGCCTTTTATTTGATTCCCCTATTTAAAAAACTTCCCCTGAGCATACATACATTGTCAATAGAACGAACATGCGTTACATACAAACATGCGTGTTGGCTTACACAACATTATTACACGCAGCATAATAAATATTGTTTATTGACAACATTTTATTTTGTGTTTTATAAATAATTTACCTGTGTGGGAATTTTGCATAGTAGTTTTGCATGATCCAAGCTTATCTATTTATCATAATCCTCCCCATTATTCTCCATGTTAATTACTGATTAGTTTATTAATTACTCTCATTAATGTATTAGTGATACAAAAATTAGCACTGGAACGTAAGTTTTGATTATTATCATTAATACATAATAATAATATAGTTTGTATCATTGTTTAGTAACAGAATAGAAATACATATACATATAGTAATATTTTTGTGCTATTTTGTTTGGAAAAATTTTAAGAACGGACTTGACAATTACAAGCATTTTTTTAGTAAAATTAATTAGTACTTTTCACACAGCATACAAAAACCTTCCACTATACACATATTTACGTCATGCCACCCGACCAGTCAAATTATAGTCAATACAGTTGCACCTATTTATACGATTACTGTTTGTTCTAATCTCGAGAGCGAGTCTGTCTTAAAAACAAAAAGTACACAGAGATAAATAGCTAATAATATTGAAATATTAATTCAGTAGTATAATGGTAGTAAGTAACAACAACAATAATTATAATATAATGTTAACACAGTTAAAAATACATTAAGAACAACTTGAAAAGCACTCTAAAATAATATGAGCATTTTTTATCCATCATTTTGCAGTGTACGTGTACTATGTTCATAATAAATTGGACAGGCACACAAGTACACAGAACAAAGGTGTAGCTCCCATTATACGTTATTTCACAACAGCACAAATTTTCATATTTAACAGCAGTTAAAAACAATAACTGTACAAATGAATTTCGTTTGATGCGGATACTTCCAGGACTTTAATAATAATAATTTACTTTTAATTCTCTCTTGTCTTTTAAGGGTAACCTACATGGTCAACATTAGCCAAGTCAACCACCGCATTAGGTTACTTGCACGCGTTGTTACTAAAACTGAAAATTGCAGACTAGAATATTATCAGCCTTAGATAACAAATAAATGGATTTTCAGGGTATTTTTGTTTAGAATTCAAAGGCTGATGTGATGTTAGTTATACGAAGATACAATTACAGATACTTATTTAATTGAAAAAAAGTTGACTGTAGACCCACTATACAAATTTGTGAGTTTGTTCTGTTTCTTACTTGTCTTTTGTAAAATGACTACACAACCTTTATCGGTGCAAACAAATAGTTGTAGTACTGTATAAATAATATTATTACTATTGAACTTGTATTGGGATAACATAATGATATTTTAAAGAATAGAATAGGGATAGTTGTCTAGTCTCTCAGTAGCAAACAGTATTAATAGATAACACAATGGGAATAGGTAGTAAACATACAATTAAGTTATTTCTAATTGGAGTCTTGCTTAAGACAAATAAACTAAAAACGAAATAAAAAATGCATAGTGTAATTTATCGAGTCAAATTTGATCATCATTTTGACATCATCATGGATCTATATTGCGAATGTATTCTATAAGCATTGCCGAAATTCTCCGCATTTCCTCAAGTTGAATCATGTGACTGTGACGAATATTGTTTTGAGCAGTAATGAACTCATTTTGAAAGGCAACTACAAGGAAGCTTGAATCTATCATGGGTTGAATACAATCTCCAACGTGCTTCATGGAAGGTATTGGGCGTCGTTTCAACTCATTGATGAAATCAACAAAGCACACGTGCAATTCTTGATACTTTTCCAATACAGCTTTAATAGTATAGGAGGCACTCTTTTTGAACAAGTGGACGCTATTCTGTAAAATAAGGACAAATATAAAAATTAGATTTAGGAAGTAGAGTAAGAAGAACAGAAGTTTATCAAATTCAAGCAGGGAGAGCTGAAGTAGTAATAAGTTTGAAGGTCAAGAATAAGTTATTAATCTAGTTTATTTCCTATTTCCCCGAGGTAGATTTCAGGTTCAAAATAATATCTATTACTATTACTAATAATTCAGCACTTTCGAACCGGGTACCACAAGTTTTGTAAACAAAAAGGTTTGTACCTCCATAACCCCCGGGGAATTCACGTAGAGAGTTGAAAATGAACATCTCCAAGTACAACGAATACAGATATATAACTAGCTACTTACATTCCGTTCCTTCTGGGGTCCTTTAGACTTCCTTGCCTCATAATATGACTTGGTCATTGTGACTGCCACATCCAAAAGAATTCGCGAGAAAGAAAACGCCTAAAATCCAAGATATGAATGAAAGTTCAAGCAACGTAAAATTATATTACAAAAAATGCTAAGCTTAATGTACGCACCTCAAGAATGATGTGGAAGTCGTGAATGCAAGGTTCTATAAAGCTGAGACCTTTCTCTTTAAGGAAGATCTCATAATTGTTACGCACAACTTTAAGCATTACGTTCGCACTTTCCAAGATTTTCGTTTGTAGTATTTTCAAACTAGGGCTTTCGCGATACTTGAGCATTTCCGAAACACACTTAATCTGCTGAATTATAAATACCGGTGTACCAATCCTGAAGTTTTGCGCATAGAGAGGCGGGTAAATACCATGAAATTGAGGCTATAAGAAACAAAGAGAGATCTCACGTCACGTTTAACATGCTTTGTTTTTTATTAATATTTGGACAACAACAAAATAAACTCACGGCATTCATCACGTTCTCATGTTTTTGGGGCTGGTAAACGGTCAACCATCTAGTAAGACGTGAGTCATATTTTTCGATCATATTATCGAGCGTTAACAAGTCCTGACACTCGATTCCTCTGAGGAAGCGCACTATCTTATGCAACATTAAAATAAGAGTAAGTCGCAGCATCTTCATGTAATATTCCGTATCTGCCGTAGCTTCCTTTATGGCCTGTAGATCAACATTCTCATCAAAATGTTGAAGTACACTAAAGTCTCTGTTGTCGGACACAGAGTGATCCCGCAACAAATCGTCAGAGATACCACTACTTGGATCCGCAGCTCTTAATAGTTCTTCTTTGGTGGACGCCAACATTAACTCTAAAAGCTCCTTATTAGCACAAAGGGAAGCACAGGCAATTGACTCCATAAGCTGCATGCGAAATGCAAGAAACTCTCCAACCTTGTTGAAACTTCCATATTTGTACGCAGCAATCACATGTTCCATACTCTGCAACGAAATGAATTGTTGTAATACCAATTTTACAAAAAAAAATATTATAAAACACGATTTTATATACGATAAAAATTGGCGAACCCACCTCGCGTTTGTAAGTCGAGTACATGTTCTGCGCCGCCGAACACATTCTCAGAGCTTCAGTGTATGTACCACTGGTGAAAGCTTGGGGGAGAAACAGGTAACCTAAAGAATCCCACTGCACGTGTTTCAAATCCAGGCCTTGCATAATTTTCAGGGCAGCAACAACAGCACCAAGCTTTCCGTACGCTTTGCTTAGCAAAATGCGCATTGAGTAATTGTACGGACTACGAGCCAACCCATATTCCAGTATGCTTATGGCGAATGTTATCAAGGCTTCTTTGCTATTCAGGTGGGCTTTGCTGTGTTCCTTTTCAAGGGAAAGTTGTTCGAAAGATTCAGTCAATGAATCACGCTGCTTCATCTCGTTCCACATTTGAAGTCCATTACTTTCGACACGTTTTCTCAGGGCAATCAGTTCCTTATCATCAATGTTCGTCCACTTGGTAGATGTCAGGTATTCTGCAAGACTTGGCTGGTCAAGTATAATTTTAGATTTGTAAGACTCCTCTAACAGATTCGTTGCTGCAATGATGATATATTGATCATGAAAATCAGACTCCTTGGTCCGCAAGTGGTCTTCAGTGCGAAGACTAGCTTGCACTTCTTCACAAAGCAAATACTTTCCAAAGCAAATGTTGGCTTGTCTAAGACGAGAGGCTCCTTCTTTGTCACGACTAATCAGTTCCTTGAATATCATTTCGAAGTTAACATCTTTTATGATTTTCGCAATCTGTTAATATTGAAGATAGTTAGAACGAAACAATATATTACTACTTTCATCATTTCTCAACGCACCCCAAACGCTTTCAACCAATCCTTTTCTTTTCATTATTTTACCGAGTTAAAATTAGACTCATTTGATCCCTTCTTCTTTACCGGTACGAGAGAGTTCACCAAGCGAAGCTGAGTTTCTACATCAACCAACTTGAAATATTTTCCTACGTCGGAGAAAAAGGAAGGCTTGTCAGCTCCATACGTGATCGCCATTTGAAGGTCTCTTTCAAATCTTCCCAAAGCAACGCTATCTTCACAATATTCAAAGCTAAAATGAAGATCAGCAAGAGCCACCGCACGATTTGGGTTGGCATCCAGAAGACCGTTCAAGAAATCCTCAACCTTTTGGTAGTCCGACTTGCCAAATACATCGATAATTTGCTTAAGTAAATCATATTCGTCATTACTACAAGGGATCAAGAGAAATCATGAACATCACATAAATACACGCCACCACTTTAAAAGTAAGTTTGAACGAATCTAGAATCATACATTGATTATTTATTACTAACTTTTTCGCGTATGCTGCTTGAAAGTAAGAAATTAGCTCATTGGGCTTATTAAGTTTACGTAGTGCACAAGTATAATAACTATGGAAATCGTCATTAATCCAATTGGGTGAGGGATATCCAGAGCTCTTTAAAACATCATAGATTTTTTGCCATTTAGCCTAAAATAAAATATTACAACGTCAGAATAAAAGGCAAGCAGCATCACTTATTATTGAACATGCTAAAACGATTTGAAGTTGTACCTTGTTATTAAGTATACGAATATATAAGTTAATTAGGTTATCATCAAGGGGAGACTTTAGGTCTTTCGTAAGTTTGTCCATCATTCTTTCAGCTAGCTCTAGAGGTATATTTTCATTGGAAACTACCATAGTACCCGAGGCTTCGTGTTTAAAGAGCAAACTGGCTACCGCCCAAGCATAGTAAGTGGTCTTATTATACAATTTGTACAACTGTAGCGCGGTCTTGTGCATTTTTTGATACTCTGATAACTGAAAAAAGTAAACAACATTCACAATGAGTTATGATAATAGTTGAGTGCTAAAAACATTCACGGTGTAAAAAAAATTGGTTAACTACGATACGTACGCGCACTTGGGCCATGAAACAATGAGTCAACAATTCCTCCGATTTATCTTTTTCACAGGCTGCTTCAAGTACAATGCCAAGTTCATCCGCTGCAACAAACGACATATAACAAAAAAGAACGTTTAACAAAAGATTCAAAACTTATACCACCATTAATTTTGTTCCATTGCATATTCAAAAATTTATTATGCAGTAAAATGTTTACTTACGTCGATCAATCTCCCTATAACATATTGAGAGCGCTTGAATTGTTCCATCGTCAGTTGGCACCTCAGCAGCAACTGCATCCAGCAAGACCTTCGCCTCATCCCTCTTATTTTGTCGAATCAACGCCAAGCCCTTCAAAACCTTGGCACAAGCAAAGTTTGGTGACTTTTTTAACAATCGATCAACCTCCTGGATCACTTTCTTGTTGCACCCAGCATCCAGCAATTCTACCAAATTATCAAAAAAGGCCACAATTAAATGAGACCAAATACGTTTTTTAAAGTTGCACAAGGTAATAATTTAACTTAAAAATTCTTTACCGTAGATAGGACGTAGACGTCTTTCTTGCACCCATGACGTTGCACATTGAGAGCTCATTTTTTCAGCCAACGCCAACCTACAATCAGAAAATAACAATTTTAATAACTTTACCATTAGGCTAATGGCCTTGGCAAGAGCTTGATCAGTAAAGAGACTATTGAAAAACCAAAGACAAAACACAGCTACTCGATCATTCTGACGTCGACATCATTTGCTACCAACCTTTAATAAGTAAGCGTCCCGGATATTTTATGCAGCTAAAGTTGCTTCGCACCCCCGGCCGGACAGTTATGCCTAACTTTGTATTTTATAATTTGGTGATTTGGTCTGGCTTTAAAGGTAACTTTTTATAACCTATCTGTCCCTAATCCTAAATACGTTGACTAAATTGTGCATTTCACTGCCACCACAGCTTACACGACATTCATAAAACCTTATCTTCCTGCTTTTTTGGGGACTTACTATACAGCAAATAAATAATCGCCGGTATATCTATTTGATCGTAGTTTTTCACCTTCAACCTGTTATTTATGGCACTCACTTCTGGAAATATTATTTATCTCTTTACTCTAATTCCTGCTTCAAAAGGGAATCGCATACAAAACACAGATTTGAGGTGCTTTCCAAGTTGGAACGGTGATAATAAGATGAGGGGATGACAATAGTGGAGTGCTGCCAACATACATAAATTTTATTGGAAAGTGAAGAAGCCAACCGGAACATTGACACAAACACCGCCGCCAACTATAAGCACACTCGCTCGTCGCCAAAGTATCATCTATTGTTATTATTATTAACGTAAAGTGACTCTTTTTCACCGGACCTTAATCATCCGCTGTGGAGGAGGACTACGAATAACAACACAATCAATTATTACTTGCCTGATTCATTCCATTTGCTAGTGCACACTGACACAGACACACGCACACAAATACACACACCACCACATCAGACGCACGCTGCTTTTCATTTCGTCGACCATCATCAGCAGATCATCGGAGAAGCAGTATTGAGTAAAGTTATAGTGGTGGTGTCTTCGCCGCCACCGCTGAGCATGTGCTTATTTTATTATATTATGTAGTCTCTCAGCTCACTATTTATTTTGTATACAAAAATTGATACAAAAACCTTCTCGTCGTCATCATTTGGTTTTCAACCAGATCTCGACAGACATGGACCACTCCATTAAAACATGT
>JAITYZ010004252.1:0-12710 GCA_027744595.1 Paronellides praefectus | reverse complement strand
ATTATCAGCAGCATCATCACATCGCAACAAAACAGAAAACTCACACATTTCAAACAAGAAGAAAGGGGTTGTTGCAACTTGCGTCTACTACTTGTACACTTTTGTTGAGTTGAGCAAGTACATATATCAATTGGCTGGCAGTGGTGGTCGTCGTAGTGGTAGCAGCAATGCAGTACAATATTTTTTAATCTAACATGATAAGCTTGATGTTACTACATTTTTATTTAGTTTGTGGATCTTGCACTTTTTAAAGCTTTGAATTCTTTTTGGGATATATTTGTATTGATCATCTACAGAGGGGAGCATGCATATTATGAGAAGGTATGCATGTATGCACATAGGTATATACTGGCATGGTAATAGAGAAGCGTGAGTGAAGAGATGAGATCAGTGTGGGAAGTTTTTTTTACTGATCATTCACACTGAAAGAGAAAGCAGTTTTCTTGACGTCGTCGACAGTTTGAGATGTAACACACATACCATAAAAACAAACCATACTGAATGCGTGTAGTATATAAAGACGGCATATTATTTTATGTATGTATATATTAACATGTGTAAGTGTAATATCAGCACGATATTGTTTGTTGCAAATTTTCGTGCAAAAACAAGGAGCTTCATACATACATATTATACACATGCAGGGATGTGTGTATTTCACATGACATGTTATACATTAAAATGAAAAACAATACTTCATCAACAATTGTTTATGTGACATGGACTCAGGTACAATTTCAAGTGCAATTAAGAGACATCAGCACGCACGTAGTAATGTAGTTTGTAATGAGAACGCCGAATAAGTTTTAGTACATGAAACACAAATTCTGCCAGCTACTGTAAATGGATTCGTCTCAAAAATTGATTTTTATCATATAATGACATGTTTTCTGTTTGCTGTGAATATTCTCAATGTAATTACGAGTATTACTACTTAGCACTCAATTGTCATTAAGGTTACAAATCAGTAAGATGATCTACGTATGTTTGTACATGTGTATGTCAGAGAAACGAATGAATGAAATGGTGTACCTTGTATTATCAAATGAAATTGTGTGTACATAAAATAAATGTTCCTTAACTGCAAGAACAAGTTGCCAAACACAAATCGAACACCATAAATTAATACTAATAGATAAAGAGTAACTAGTAATTTATTATCAAGTGCATACGTCACACAACTAGTATACTCCTACTCCCAAAGTAGTATATTGTGCGTATGGGTACCGTTTGCCAATCACATAGGTGAGGAATGAGGAAGAAAACGTGAGGCTGATTGAGGTGTCGGAAATTAGAGGAAGGAGGAAACGAAGGAAGGACGACAAGAACGACGGAAGAAGACAAAATTTATTTCCATTTCATTGTAAATCCATTTATGCGAATAGTTTTGCCGCTTGCTTGACAACCATATCATCATTAAATGGTTTCGCAGTTGGATTAACTAATAATGTCATGTAATAACGTACCTCTGCATTCTGCATAAAAGGTATATACACCTTTTATATGGCACACTGTCTATACATTCGTCGATATTAAAATAACACGAAGGAAATAAAATTTTGCTCCATTTGCAATATCCGTTTGTAATTTCCATTTGTTTGATGAATGGGCTCCTGGACCTGGCTAAGAACAACACAACCGACAAAACCTGATGAACAATTTTTTACTACATGTATACAACATAATTAAGTATTCATTGAAAAGCAAGAGTGTTGACCTCGAGAAGATCACGAGCAAGAGTTTAGGTGTTGGCTTGTATGCTATATTCTTAGTCGTGCATTGGCGTTGATGATCATGATGATGAAGAGAATAATATATGATGATGATTATGAAGCAATGTACAAGTATATGCCTACTTACTGAAGGAGACTCTCGCACTCACTTTTACAATTGGAGTTTGAATTGTTATCCACTCACTCTGAAAAGTACAAAAATGAGCTAAACAAAAGCAATGCAATTGTAAGAAAAAGTAGATACGTGCCCATCCATAGTGTACGCACGCAGAGTCATATGCATCAGATTGCATCAATTTCTGAATAAATGTAATATTTTAGAACAACACGAGTTTTATCATCCGTAGCAAAAAAATCCTGTTTGTTTAAATATCTAAAGTCGTCTCAATCTGGATAATCTTGTACTTGTTACAAATTGGTTGATTTATTCAAACTCTCTTAAAAATGAATTACTGATTATTACAGAACATGTGTACCATTATTGCATCCAACCTGTAACGATCCGGGTACAAAAAAATAAAGAAAACAAAAGAGAGACATTCATATTTATTCATTAAAGCTGTTTTAAATCAAAGCTTGAGTTTGTAACGATACTCTATGAAAAACTTGATTAACTTCAATTTTATATTTAGAATACCGCTATGTCGACCACCACACTACGCATATTTTGCATTTTTATATCAATGCAAACTTATTTATTAACCTATGACCTCCTTTGAAACAATTGTCAAAAGATTTTTACCAACAGGTTCTTCTATCTTTGATGAGTTATTATTATTTAGTACCTTCAGAATTGTAGACTTTTTAAAATTGGATTTTCAGTCGAATAATAGAATCTTGCTTCTTATCACTTGGTAATCCTAAGAACTTCAATGTTTCAATTTGGGATTCGATGGCGGCGAATGTTCAAAACTTGTAAAGAATACACTCCAACCGAAGTAGATTAATAAAGGCATTCATAAATAGAAAACTTTTTTTTGACGAACTGTAATTTAATTTGGGTAATACATTAATCCTTTCGCAGCATTTTATTTAGAACCCATTATTTGTCAAGGGATTTTGTTGGGGAAAAGGATATCATCATATGTACCATATAACAATGGTTGTTCAGGGATTAGGGAGTGTATCGGGTTTCAATTAGTAAATAAAAGAGTCAATGATGCCATTTCACGATGTAATGAAATCATGGACCATGGGCAATTATCCACAAAATTAGCAACATTATTTCCAAACAAACGCAAATGGTAGTACGCAAGTATTTGCTAAAAATAAATATAAATTACCTCTACTTGTTACACAACATATCCCATATAAGAGAAATGAGATTGAATTCAAAGCTTGTAACATTATTTGTATCCTTTCCACCATTCATCCATCCGTTGCACCTATTTTATTACATGCACTCAGTTTGCTGTGTACGTATGTGTGTGATGACGGCCAAAGTTGCCAACGCGGAGCCAAACCCCTTTTTTTGTGTGATGGTGATGTAATATCGATATCATGGCGTAGCTATAATGTAAAAATGAATGTTATGTTCGTTTAAGCTTTTAAAAAAGGTAACTAACTATTATTATATGTAAGCAATTTCTTGTTGCACACATACTGCAGATGATCTAGAGCAGCAAGCAAAACACAACTTGATTTTGAAGTACACTTGAGTTCGTCTTGACCTGAAATTTTTAAAAGTAAAGTGTACATAATGCGTAATAATAATAATAATAATGCAAATCATACTGCTAAATTAGGCTAATTGAAATTCTTACGTTATATAGCCCTCAGTTAATATGTAGGCATAATAATATTATGAACTATATTATACCAAATATCTTTACGTACAACGTGGGCAACATTTAATGTGTACTTTTTGCAATTTGATTGTTGTATCATTTATCAATGCCTGACTGTTGCACACTCATTTTGCGTTTTGCAACAACCATATTGTTATGCGACTGTTGTTGCTGTTCATCTACATGCTCTTTTTAACTCTGTTGCATTATAATAATTTATGTGCATCAATGCTTGACTCTTTCCGTCTGCCTACTTGTTGAACTTTCGGCAAGGTAAGGTACATGGTACTGAAGCAGCAGCAAGTTTGTAATGTGGTGTATGATTATGATTACCAACAAAAGAAGAGTGAGTTGTGAGTTTATTGTGATTTCTTTAAAGAGCAAACGTGGTACCCTTTAGGTGTTTATGACGGAATGGAAAGCTTCAAAGAAGCGCGTTATAATAAGTCGTATGAAATGTGAAAAGGCAATAATAATAATGGAATTTTCTTATATTTTCAACATGTCATTATTATTGTTAAAGGTATTATGATGCGGCCATAGTATACAAGTTTGAGTATCATTTACAAGCAAAATTGCATTATTATTATTATTATTATTATTATTAGGCAGTTAAGAGGAATAGCATATTATGAACAAAATTAAATTTGGAAACAAGTTCAGTCACCTGCAGGACGTCCATGTTCTTTTGTTAGTAAATCCATAGAGTGCATCACGATTTTTATTTGTAGAAAATATAAATAAATAAATGCGTGTACTCGTATAAAATTGTGCAAAAATCTAAAATGATTCCCGAATTTTCTTTCAACACATACCCAACATGGAATGGCATTGTAGTGAGAATTCCTCCACATCTGTGTATATACGCTTTCAAGAAAAATGTTTAAATTCGAGTGTCTACTATTTTTGCATTCTAAACCTTTTTTTTTAACCAATGCGCATGAAACGTTATTCTGCCGCTTCTAAAATAAATTCATCGCACTTATACAAAATTCTTGTAATATTTTAAATTATTTCGGCTGCGTTTTCTTCACATTTTCGACATGTTCTTCACCTTTCTCTTGTAACGTCAGTTGATTCTATTGTGCATGCGAATAACAACAAAAACAAAAACAATATATATATATTTTTTGGCAACTTTTGGCATGCTTGCCCAGATACCTTTCTTACCATTAACCGAATAACAGTCCACCCGGCCCAAATAAAAAAAATTACATAGACAGCAAAACACTTGTGAAAGTGTGATATTCTGATATCCTATAGTACTTTTTTTCTTAACTCAATGAGACTAGAGAAAAAGGTCAGAAATTCTGATACAGTGCAGTGTTTTGCATTTGGATTTTTTGGATTATATATTCTCTATATTATTCTATACGTTATAGAGAATGCTTTTAATAAATATATCATCTGTGTAGCTGGGAGAGCAGAGGAGTGGTTTCGTCCGTCTGCTAAATTAAAAAAAACAGTTGAAAAATTGCATTTCCTATCGATCATTGGGCCAGCCAAATTAATGGCATCCACAAGAGAAAAAAAATTCCTTTTAATCAATACTACTACACGTAGTTAAGAAAGAGCCCATTAACTTTACCTTCTCTCTCCCCACGTCTATTTCACTGATTTATCTATTTGGGTTCCAGGCCTTCTCCAACAACTACTTTTGAAGTATCTCATAAAATGCATGCAATTAATGCTTGATCTACACTTAAGCAAAAACCAATAGTTAAAATTGATAGGCAAAAATAAATAATTGTATCAATAGAGTATACCACCCTTGTCTCGGACATTTATCTTGTTGGTTGACATAAAACAACTATTATAGCTTTGCTGCCGCCAGCTGCCATAGCCATAGAGGCAACTTTTCTATTTACCTCTTTGTGAATTGACTGTCTGCAAAAGTAGGAGTCAATGGTCTTTCCGATAAAAAAAATCATTTCTATTTTTTTTTGCCGGAACTACTTGTTAGTACTAATACTAATAGTAATAATACAGAATGCTTGTTGATAATTGGATTTGAAAAGAAAAGGGAAAGAAGTTATCCTGCTGAGCACTCAACTTTTATGTTTACAGAGAAAAATAGTGTTTTGTGAATTGTGAAGTGATAGATTAGGAATGACTTTAATATACGTACATATGTCAACTTACACGCTATTTAATACATATGTTATATTGAGTGTATCCAAAAAACAAAATTCTGATAGTTGATAGTAGTGTAATAATTGAGGAAAGTACACCTATATACGCAATATAGTATTTAAAGAAACAAAATTCAGTAGGGTTGTTGCATGTCCCATAGTACTTGGCTAATATTGTTCTTGTTGATAAATGTAAAGCGACGAGTAACATTATATTTATTTTTTGCACACTTTTGCCGATTAAATAAATACTACTATTTTTCCTTCGGTGGTGGTATGTACGCTGCTGCATGGACCTCATAAATTAAATGCAAAAATTTAAATGGGCTCTCCTATCTTTTTCTCGCTGTGAGCTGCGTACATGTAAGTACTTCACACATAGGTGCATCTTGTTTTTGCTATTATTGAATTGATACTACCATAATATAGTACAAAACATGAACATTCACTCTGATGTGTGGTGTATAGTATATCCAGAGACGGATATTATTTGTGTTAAACAGCTTCTTCGTTGTCTGTTAAAAAGAAATGTCAGATTTTTAAAACCATGCCAATTGCACATTTGTTTCCCATGTTATTTTACTTTTGTGGACCATTACCTTACTTTAAGTTCATAGTCTTCATGACAGTAACATTTTCCCCAGTCTGGCATCGTCACAACCACCTCTTTGCCATACCATATCATCAACCAAACAACTTCTTCGTCACGACTCTGTGTGTTTACACACACAAAAACCGACGCCATGGTTCAAATGGGGTTACTTAATGCCAGAAGGAAGAGGAAACTGGTACGAGCCTTTTTAGGAAAATGATGAGAATATAAGCTTGTTTTCAACGTTTTCTCCTCTATCTCTCTCTCTCTCCTTCACTATCTCCTCTCTGGTCTACGTTGTTGATGCGTTGTGGGTTATATATGTATGCTGTGTTGTCAAGTGCCTACTTTTGCAATTACTGCTGCATCTTTTTCTTTATTATCTCTACCACCACTACATATATCGCAATGAGGAGGATGCATAAAAATAGAAAGGAGAACTTTTGCATCTTATTTTTCTGCTCTCTCACACACACACTCATATGACACAAACTTACATGCCTCAAATATTATCTGCTTTGATAATAATATGAAATA
This sequence comes from Paronellides praefectus, assembly GCA_027744595.1. Classification (NCBI taxonomy): domain Eukaryota; kingdom Metazoa; phylum Arthropoda; class Collembola; order Entomobryomorpha; family Paronellidae; genus Paronellides; species Paronellides praefectus. The sequence continues at coordinate 5,929 of JAITYZ010004252.1, read as the reverse complement.
TTTATACTACCTTTGGCCAAAACAATATTTTTCGTAATAAATGGCAAATATAGGATAAATGTACTTCCTGTGCGATTACTATTTGTATATAAACGTTTATTATTATGGGTTTACAAACGAGGGATGTCGACGAGCGGCACAGCAACACTGATCTGGATTTTGGGAAACAGTGCACTTTCTATTTTCGGATTTGACAGCTCTCGTCATATCTTTATATATATATGCGATGGTTAACTCTACTCTACTTTAAAAACAAATATTATTATATTAACAGGGAAAGTTTGACAAGTGGAATGGAAGTCATAAAACTGCCTACCATGCAAAAAATACCTATATAGTTTATGAATGATTTTCATTCGACGTTTAACAAGACGTCAATGTTATTCGTTGACTTGATGCAAGTCCACAAAACAGTGTTGCGATCTACTCACTGGATGACATATTCAGGGTATACCTATTGTTTCTCTAAATGTGTGGGACGTTGGCAAGGCTGATTTAGTAGTCATATTCAGTCTTCACATGGAGCTTCTGAGGATGGAAATATGATTTTTTTTACCACAATACGCAAATGAAATACGTTTGTCAATTTAGTGGGAGGGAAGATACTATTCGATCAATCTTTGCAAATTCTCCTCTCTTCAGCAATATAATTGTAGCCAAAGAGAGGGCATAATCAGCCAAACAAGAGAGAGAAAATGATCCTACTAAATGAGCTTCTTGCATTAATTGCAATTGAACTTGATATCTGTAAATATCTGTTGGTTTTCTTAGTTACAAGAAATGAGTCCCGTTTCCATATTTTTTTTCGTGTTGCTCAGCCTATAACATTTGAAAACTAAGATAACACAAACCCACATTATCTCCATTTACCATAAATGTGCATTAAGCAGGGTAACACACTTTTTTTCGCAAAAAAAATTATACTCCCTAGTGTACCCAATTTTATTTGCGTTACGGAACGGCTATTTTTATACTCCTAAAGTAACAACATATTTATATACATAGCATCGTCATATCATATAGGCTACCTTGAAAGCTACACGGACGAAATATTTTATCTACGTGCTCAAAGTGTGCTCATCAAACAAAGATGCAGTTAGATTATAAAATATACGGCACTAGTACAAGAACAAGAACTGTGCTACCTCAAGCACTTCTTCTCTTTAGCACATGATGTTGCTATATATATGTTATATCATCTACTTTACGTTTTTTCGGGCCGATTTTAAATATGTAATATAATATGTCTTCATAAACAGCATAAAAATACGTGGGTAGCTAATAGGTGTAATGACGACAAGTTGTGTTGTGAGTAAAAAAATATTGCTGAGGGGAATCAAAATCATTTTCCCTTTCCCACTACTCTCTGCATGCTTTCCTGTTTAGCTATAAATATGCAACAATGGCACACCAGAATCAATTTAAAATGATAATAATTCAATAATAAAAATGTCTCTTGGTCTAACTGCAAAATACTTATCTACATTTCTATTAGGTACATTGTATCTGATGATCATGAATGTGATATTACACAGTATAGCGATGATGATATGATGACGATGTTATTCATGATAGATAGCGTTGAGTAAACGCGAATAATGTCATTTCATTTCCGTTTATATTTTTTCTTATTTCTTTTTTCAACGCCATCACCACCACCACCACCGTCACCATTTATTGTTTGCGTGGTGATATTTTATAACTCTTAAAAAACCGAGGATCTGATAATTTTACTCAAGTACAAGGTCCGAAAAAGTAACGGATTCTTTTTTATCATGGTAATGATGATATGCTTGATACGAAATACACAATCAAATGCTACAAATATAATTTATCTTGGCACGTATCCTTTTTTGCATATATACACACGATACTCCTTTTGTCATTTCAATTTGCAAAAAGACACAGAACTACCGCAGCAGACTGTTGACTGCTCAGTTTTTTAACTGTCAAACATGGCCCACAAATATTGTTTCTCAATGTCACGTGCACGTTAGTGGTGGTGACGAGTGTCCTGTCTGATAAATGTACATTCATAGGTATATGTTTAGCAGCTAATAAATTTGAAAGTTACAGACTTTTCTCAAGTAATATCATAAAGTGTTTTATTTCCGAGTCCCACTGAGTAAAACTTGATTGAACGTTAATTGAAGCTAAAATTAGAGTGGTGATTGTATAAGTAGAGGTTTGCGTCATCATGCCGAGAATGACATTGTGATCTGAATGGGATCTGTGCCCAACAACCTTAAACAATATTAAAGCAGGGTTTGTAGAATAGGAAGTACGAATATTCCACAAGATTCCTCACTTTTTTAAGATGCGAGACTCAGGAACTATTGGCTGTTAGCTTTATAGTTAAATTGTAACGTAAATCACAAGAAAACATGGGAAAGAAACATAAATTTGCATTACATTGTGACATGCAATGAAATGTTACCAATGTAGCCATACGTAAGAAAAAGAAACGAATATAAATATAAATAAGTTTTTTAAAAACACCAACTTACATAACTGCGCGTTATGTGATGTGAATGATATTATAAACTAAGCTGTATGTACAAAGGCAATGTTTCAAGAAATCTACGAAATGATCTTTATTATTTGTTGCTTGACTAAACAACAAGTTGCATCTCGGGCTTCACTTCGAAGTACATAAAAATAATAGTGGTGGTAAAATATAGCACACGTTTGGAGGTTAGTTGGCTAGTTTTTATTTGCTTTTCAGTGTTACATAACAAATTTCATCAGATTGCACTTAAACACAATTTTCATATGATTTATAAAAAAAAGTCTTCTCCTTGAGCCTGATCTTCAAAATGTATTTGTAAAATTTGAAACTCCTAGTTTTTGATGTCCTCGTAATTGGATCAACATCAATATGCATCCACTATACTAAATAAATCAATAATACATAATTCGAATATACAGTTTTACCTTCTCATAATAATTAATTGTAAGAAACATACCATTTTTGAATGCTTGGCTACCATGTCTTCTATGTATGTACTTGCATAATATATTCGTTTATTCAAAATAAATGCAACTGCCTAATCAACCCTTGATCAAATAGTTGATTAAAATTAATTTATACAAATTATATGCATTTTGTTTACTTGCAAGGCAACGAGATAACTTACCTGTCATTTTTCATTTGTTATTTCATTACAATGCATTGAACTGGATTTATATTATTTGTTTATTTATTTGGATCATCAAACTGTGAGCATACGATTTAAGATGCAGTAAATCGGTCGACGAAGCAACAAATACAAATTCAAAAAATAAAATGCATATATATGATGCATTATGCATATTACGTACCACACAAAACGAGTTTTTTTTTGTTGTTTTTTTGTGCTGTAGGTTTCACATAAGACCTATTTAGCGCCGATCTTTTCAGGTATAACCAAAGAAGAAGGGTGATTGAAAGCAAGTAAAAACCACAGCACACAGGAGCACCTAGACAAGTGCAAAAATCATAACAATGTAGAATTTAAATAACGTGTAGTTAGTTCATTTGCACAACTGTTTTAATTTTTAGTGCGGTGTTTAATATATTCCGATTAAAAATAATAAATGAGAAATGAATGATATCAAGAGGCGGTATCGTGATTCGCACGTAATTCCATTCACCATCATTAAAAACGCACTTTACAATGGTTTTGTTAACCATTTTACATTATTACAATACATGTTATATCATTAAATTGCTGCTACGGCTCACAATGACAATCAGGAGGACAGGATGCAGGATTAATTCCCATTTTACTATAATCCGTTCGCTCCATTTTACTCTACTTTCTGCCGATTAAAAACCATTTGCAGAGGTCTCATTGAACTAGGCCAATGAAGCTGAACACTAAATATTGAAGCCGTGCAAGCAATTTGTTCTAGTACTGCCTGTCTTCAAGACGTGAAGAAGCTTTGTGCACTCCACTTTAGTGTAGCACGTCGTCATAGAACAACCACTTTCAAATCAAACTCTTATTGGTTCTTTTGAACTGTGTGGCTGACTTTAAGAAAAACACAAGACAAGTGCCGAAGAAGATGAATACACTTTTATGACAATCTAGTGTTTCGTTGGTTATTAAATTTGCCTAGAAACAAAAAATGTATGCTGTTTAATGGTGTATTTAAAACACATTTAGTGTGTTTTAAAGAGATATTTTTCTCTGGTAATTAGCTGCGGTTGACAGAGACATTGCATTGGCCACTCCCGTTTTTGTCTTAAATGTTTCACAGGAGGTGATCATCGTCATTCATTATTTTCAGAGTACCATGTATACGTACCAGTTATGGTTTAAAAAGTGCAATACACCGAATCAAGTCGTGCTCATCACCGTTATTCTTAGAGAGGCATCATGACAGAAATCTAGAGAAACCATGAAATCAGCCATTTTTATTCGTTTTGTCTGATGATTTTAAGAAAGAATCCAAGGGTACAACACCATCACAATGTTTTCCTAAACTTGCTGAATAAAAGATTGTCCTTATCAACTCAAGCTAATTCTACAGGACACATTGCTAAGGTCAAGAGATTTAGTCGAGCACGACAAATATCCGTTCTCTCTGACTACGATGTGGTTTCGCACCTTATTAACAAGCCTTCATCACTTGAAGAAGCTTTTAATAAAAAGAAACGTTTCAACAAACAACGAAGCAGTAGTGGCGTGATTAATAGAATACACACAGCTTAGCTCCTTTCCTTGATGTGCCCCTTTGGATTTGTTCAGTTTGGCATTGAGTAAACAAGAGACATATTCAAAACCGAAGGACAGTAAATGTAGCAATAGAAAAAGGGTTCTCAATTCCCATTCACCATTGAATATTATGATGAGAGGAAGAGGACATTTGATTCAGAATAATTTTATGCTGTGAGCTGCAAAGTGGGTTAAGTTGAAAATGGTCTTTCATTCCAAATTGTTTTTTTTAACTTGCAAAAGCACTTTACCTGGAGGAACTCAAAAATGCAGCGTTTGTTTTTTATACGAGTCGTCATCGTCTATGCTACTTTTACACACTCTGCAGTGCAAGGCTCAAAGAAGGAAAAAGAGAATTAATGGCACACGTTGAATGGCTTGGTATGTAGAATAGCCTTTTTTATGTAAAGTGATTTTACCCACCTATATAAAAAAAAATCTGCTGTAAATACATGGTGTACTTGTGTGTGCCACACTACTACACTGTCTTACTAAATGCAATGGGAGAATGCATAAAACTAGGATGGGAATTTGCCAACTGGGTCATCTGATACGATTCCCAGAGATTTGGATTTATGACATTGAATCTTCGCTTTTCATTTCAAGCTCACATAGTTATCGTGTGTTTGCACGCTAAATTTATATAATATGATCTATGTGTAGTGTAGATACTGATACTATCTGGACGTTGTATATATTGTAAAGCTGAGAGTGTGGTGGAGCCTTTTTACAAAACAGACGCAAAGATGACTTGACATGCATTTTGAAAAGATGTCCTTAGTCCTTATATTTTAACAATGGAGTAATAAGACATGAATGCAAGACACTTGGATATAAAATTTATGTAGACTGGTTGGGGCCATGCTACGCTAGGATACATGCTAACTTATTATGGCACAGTGTTGATAAATAAATAGCTGCGTTTTAGACATTCTTTGCATATCACCTCTTTCATTTTTAATTCAGTTTGAATGTCACTAGTCCTCACAAACAAAACCACACATCTATATGCACTTGAGTCAAATGTGAAAGTTATCGTTGGAAGAATGTTTATTTTATTTTCGTATAAATAAATGCACGCATAATGTTATCTAATACAATTCAACAAAGCACAAGTTCTTAACCTTTGTTGTACAGCCGAAAATGTTTCAGACTGGAGAAATGGAATGATGAATTTTTTAAGCATTGATTTTTTTAAAAAAAAATGTATGCCTATGTATTTAATGAAT
>JAITYZ010004251.1:0-13872 GCA_027744595.1 Paronellides praefectus | reverse complement strand
AAAAAAAACAATCTTTTGTTTTGCAAACTAAACTGGTAGACTACAGTTTTCTCTCTTGTCTCTTCTTCCTACTTTTATGTTCCCACTTCATTCAGAAAAAAACAAAAGTATCATCATCCATGTAATATATATACATTGAGTTTTTAGGGAGTAGTGAACAAAATGCAAATGATAATGATGATAACGTTTATTTTATCTCTATAAGCCCTCCAAAATCTCCTTGATTGACTCATTTTTATGATTCTCCCCATCTTGTTCCTCTAGAAACACAAGAGAAGATGATAATAACAATAGCAACAACACGGTCGTTAGATGAAGAGATAAGTAGGGCCAGAGTCACAGCAAAACAAAAAGTCTTTGTCTCTTTTTTCTCCTTTTTTTTACACAATAAAGTTAATAGAAAAGAAGTAGAGAGAGAGAGATGAAGAGAGGAGATAGGTACTTTGTTGTACGGCCGGACACGGATGGATGAAATTGATGGAATGGTTAAGCATGCATAGCACAGGCATGTAATATGGCATGACACACAAGAGTTTATTATTACTATTACCCATGGTAGTAGCCCAAACAAGTATATTATATAAGCTATTCTCCTAACAGCACATGAAAAATTATTGCAGATTTTTTTTCAAACATTCTTTTTTGTCTGTCTTAAAAAACAAATGCTTTGGAACATTTTTTTTTCTTGTTACCCGAATAATAAGAGAAAAAGGAACAAGGAAGGATGAGACGAAAAAAAGGTTGTAGTTTAGATTTTACTTTTAAACAAAAAGCAGGCCCCTGGTCTGGATGTTGTAAATGGAATGCGAGTATATAATATGTGCTATGCGATCATGCAGTTATTTCTCTCTCTCTCTCTCTCACTCTCTCTCTCTCTCTCTCTCTCTTGTTGTTTTTGGCTTCCTACATCTTCATCTCATTTTGTGTTACTCACTTAAAAAACTTACTCATCATATCATATCATCATCAGAGATGCAGAAGAAGCAGAAAAACTATTTTTTCCTTTTGGCTCCTGGCTGCTGCTGTTGCAGATTTTTTTACATTGCTACTGCTACTACTCAATTGCTCCAAATAAGTTTCTCTCTAGACAAATGGATTTTTATTATATAGCTATGTATAATATGCACTCCTCCAACAAACGCTTTTCTGCAGCAGTGGTGATAACTGAGGGATAATCAAAACACATTTTTTGGTTCTGTCTGTATAATGTGTATACAATTTCTTCTGTGCTTCTATCTCTTTTTCTTTTGTTTTTATTTCTCTCTCTCTCTCTCTGTCGTCATTTTCTTCTCATATTGCAAGATTCTCATGTTGTCTTTTTCTTTTTTTACTTGGTCCATTTGCTCATCATATTTTTTTTCTCTGAGGCACGTAATGGTTTTACTATGAGCCAGTATTTTCTTATTTTTTTAGTAAAATAATTGGCACGTTGTAAAAGTATTATTATTATTATTATATTTTTTTATTTCAACAAGAACAACACAACAATAACAACGACAACAACAACAACAACTGACTGAATGATTGTGAGTTTGTGAGTGACTGACTTGACTGCTCGCTCTCTTCTGATCTTCATTTCAATCTTCTCCTCCTTCTCCTTTTTTCTCACTCTCACCACCCAAACAGATCAAGTCACAATCAGCTCTCATTTTAATTTATTTATTCCCTTCTTTTCCCTCATTTCATTAATAATACATTATTATTTACACGCATATACACATGCAGTCAATCCTCGCAAGTTTTTTCTTTCGTTTTTTTCTTTCTTACGTCTCTACCATTTCTCTCACCAAGAAAAATATTTTTCTACATTGATGAAAAGAAAAGGAAGAATGAGAGAGGATTTTTTTGCGTGATGTCTACGGAGAAACCCCAAAAGAAAAAGAATTATTCCCATGTCGTGTCATGTAATCCCAGTTTTTTCGCCGTTACTTGTTATCATTCTTCTTCTCAAGCTTAGTACACTTTTTTTGTTCATTCTAAATAAACATTTCAGCATAATACATGTACCTATTTAGAATATACGTAGGTAATGTACATGTAGTTCTCTTAAGCAAGTCTTAAGTTAATCAAGTGTATTTTTCCATGTGTGTCTGTGTGCAAAACATCAGCAGGGCAAAGGGAACAGAGCAATGACTTTTGGGTATTTATCCTCACTCTGAGGAGGACTCTCAGCCATTTTATATCTCCAGAAACTTCAATTTAACCCACTAGCTCCAAATATATATATATCCTTCATTTCTTCTTCAATATATATATCTCTCTCTTTTTTTTCTTCACTATCAACTCAGCTCAGCACCACCTCAACTGTCACGGTTCCCATTACTTTCCTCTCTTTGCTCAATCTTACCACAGCTATCAGCAAAACAAGGAGCACAACAGCAAAAGAAAGAGAAGAAAAAATTGTGAGGAAGATGTTTTTGAACGTTTTGTTACTCAACCATTTTACAAATATCCACGTTTTAGTAAAGTCATCGGTATTTCTTTTTTCTTAAAAAAATATTTTCTCAAATGAAAATGTGTATCCACAATGCACATAAGTCCATGGCAAAAAAAATGTTGGAAGAAAGAGTAAGTAAAAATGAATGTTGAACTGTGCCATGGTTTTAGGAGAATGACATGCCATGCTGGAGTATAGATACATGAAGTAGAGGATCCAAGAAGTAAAGTAAGTAGCAACTCAACTCTCAGTGCACACATCACATTACCCATTGTTATTGCGGCTTGTACCTTTCACATTCTTCAAGTGTGCCTATCTATCCAAAAGTATTTTTATATATCAACATGTCTCTACTATTTACTATACATGTTTCTAAGTTATATAAATACATGTGCAATATTTGCTCAATTGCTCTCCTTCACTCCTCTTTTGCCAGCGTTTTATTTTAGACTTTTTTAGCTCACTTCTCTGGAAAAGTAGCTGGAAACTCAAACTGAAACGACTATGGAGACTGGAAAGAAAAAAAGCTAAGTTCTTTTGCTACTTACTCACTTGGCTATATGGCTAAGGTTAGAAAGATTTGTATCATCATGGGAATATTACCTTTTCTCTTGAAAAAAAATAGTAGAAAAAAAGAGAAGACATGCCTTGCTTGCTTAGTGTGCTTCTTCGTTTTTTTTCTCTCTTTGCTTTTGTATGTATGTCTATCTAATAATGAATTATATTTGTGAGCGCACATACACTTCTCTCTTCCTGCTTGGTGGTGTGTGAAAAAGACGGGAAAAAAGACTGTGAGTGCAGAAAACCGTTTGTAACCGTCAATCCTTACGGTTTTCTTTCTTGTGAAAGATAAAAAAAAGTATACATTCATTTCATACAGACACACACATAAAGTACATGGGCATATATACAATGTGCATACCGCATGCATTATGCATGCTCTATAAACATCTATTACCTAATATTTATATAACTATAGTATATATTATCTAATGCACCTTTTCTTTTTCAGTAAGTAAAATGGACTGTTGTGTGACTTATCTTGTACTCCACGTTTGCCTTTTCTACTCTCTCCTGGATATATTTTTTGTTGTCGTTTGCGTTTACGTCTTTCTCATGCTCAAAAGCATGTTATCATCTGACTTGTTGGAAGCATTTTGCTTTCATTTTTCTAGCTCACAAGAGTCTATTTTCTTTCTTTTTTATCATTCTATTTCTATCCGTACGTTTATTTTCAAGCTTGAAGCCATCTACATTCAGTCTTGAGTAAACTTTGAGTTTATTTTTTGCATGGCTTGTTGATATGGGTTGCTTGTATAGAGAGGAGAAAAAGAATGGGAGAGAAAAAAGGGGAAAGTGAGTGGTTGGTTGTGCGGAGAAATTGAGCTAAACTGGAGGAGACATCTTTCATGGAAGAGAAAGTTGAGAGAGAGAAAAGAGCTAAATACTGAAAGAGAGATGCAGAATCATTTTCTTTTGTTTATTCCTCCTCTCTTTTTTTACAGACTTTCAGCAAACCTAGCAAATAAAACCCTATCAACAATGTTGATCCAACATGGCAGTAGTCGTACGTAACATTGGTGAAAGGTTAAAAAAAGAAGAAAAAGAGTGGAGTAGCTTACAAAATAACATATATACTTTTTACTTTCATTTTCATTTCTGTTTTGTTGCTGTTACCGCTGATGAGGAGGATGAGGACGGTGAACGTGCTCAGCCAGCATTTCCTTTGTTTACACACTGTGTGACATGCCGGTATGGACTTACACTTACGCAACACAAATGCATATTATAGCCGGAAGAAGAATGAGCAACGAGACGAGAGCGAGAAATCATCCATCCGTTCAGCTAAGCCAACAAAAGAGAGACTGAATAATATACAGAAAAATAGTGAAAGGCAGTTGCAGTAGTAGTTTATATACACCTATAACTTTATATTACTTTCATTTACATTATTATTATTTTTTGGCTCATTCATTCGTTTAGGCTGCTGCTGTGTAGGTAGATGTGATCGGATGATGTGTGGATAAAACGTTTTTTCTCATCTATGAAATGAAATGAATTGGATGAATGAATGAATGAATGAGGAGAATGGATAATGAATATTTTTATGCTCTTCTTTTTCAGACTGGCTGTTGTAAAATGGGAAATGAGCTTGTTTGCGTCTTTTCTCTAGGCTGCTGTTGATTAAAAAAAAGTTTGGCGGATGTTTGATTTTTTACACAATGCATCAGCATGATATATTACACAACTATAATATTGACTAGGAGAAAAAGTGTGCTGTGATGATATTGATGAAACATTTTTTTTTTGTTCTTTCATGTTTTGACTGTCAACTCATTCATAGCATTTTTGTTCATTGAGTTGGATGCTTTTTTTACAGAGATATAGAAACTCTTTGCTTGCTTGCTTTACGTGTTTGTTATCCTATTTTTTTACCTTTTGTGTTGATGTTCATTTCAGCGGCAGTTTTATTACGTTCGCTTATCATCATCACCATCAGCAGTAATAACTAAGAACCAAGCCGTTTCATTAGTGGTGTTTGCATAGTGCCAGGGTGCCTTCAAGGAAAATTCTTAGTGTGCCCCATGCTGCGGTCCTGTGCTCTGTAAGTTGATGCGAGATGAATGTGCTTTGTTCCATTTTCCCCAAAAAATTGTGTACTCCTTGCAGCTCCGGATTGGATCCGTGTGTGTGTGAAATCGACATGTCTAAAGCTTTATTGAGAAGCCATCACTCTTTAATTAAATGGTTTTGGAATTAGGGTGGATGAGAGAGGGGGAAAAATGAGTTGTTCTTTTTGGATGAGCTACCACCGCCCAGTACGTGACAAGACTTTTTTTAGAGTATTGAAATAATAATTTGAGAAATCCATAAAACCCACAGAGTTGGTAGAAAAGTATAAGGCTGTATTTATTTATTAATGTAATCATTAACAAAGTATTTGACGCAATGAATTTCCCTTAATTACTTTATTTTTTTGGTTAAACAAAAATGTTGTTTGGCACAAAATGCTAACGAGGTCTCAAACATGTGTAGGTACATACCTTTACAAATTTGCACAACATTTTTTATGGTAATATTAAGAATAACGATGATATAATGGTTCTCCTTTTCATTCGTTATTGTCTTGAAGAAAGTGGTGCGTGACGTTTTGTATAAAGGAAATATACTAAAAAGTTGAGTGTGTGTGTCCCATTTTTAGGAGCTGTTAGAAATAGGTTGACATGTATTTAATTTATATATATGAGAGGGTGTTTGGAATGAAAGTTTTAGCTTACAAAAGCGAAAACTATATTTCAAACCTTCATCACTAAAATGAACTTTATTGTTAAGCTGAGTGATTATTGTGGGGACTTGGCAAACTCCTCATAAAGTTTCGTCTCAACAAAATATATGAATGTACACTCCTACACGTACTTCACTTGCAAACAATAATAACTTGACAATTCATTTGTGTAAATTAATGAGAGTGGTAAAAGAGGTAAAGTGTCACGAAATGTTGAAAATTTAAAGTTGAGGGAGACAAAGAAGGGAATAAAGATGAAAAGAAAGTAATTGAATGGATTTTATATTGAGCCACCGTCATTTCCTGTTTTGCAATCATGGAATAATGTGTTGCATAATATCACGTTGTGAGGTTGTGAAAAAAAGGATTTTAAGCCCAGAGTAAATAGAAAGTAGGCGTAACTTTAATTTTAATTTAAGTTAATGTTCTTTGTTCTAGTAGATTAAAGTTTAGGAGGACAATTAATTATTTAATATTTGCACACAAAAAGGTTTAAAAGCCAAGTAACTCAGGCAAGAGAATATCTCAGTTTTTTTATTAAAGCCACCTGAAAAATGAAATATTAATAATAATAAAAATGTACGGACTGCTATTAAAGGTTTTATGATCCCACACATTACCAAGTCTTGAGGTATAGGAGAGGACGTGATGTTTTTCGCTGCTTTTGCAATCATCATGATATGAGAACGAGATAATATGATGATGAGGTAAACGAAAGGAAAGGGCAGGATGTGGTAATGCCAGAGATGCAAATATTATGCTTATGTCGGTAATACTATCTTCATTTTTGTAATAATCCTCATGAATCCTATCATGATGAATGCTGCTAGATGAATAGGATTATATGATGGGTGGTGGGATGAGTCAACAAGGCTAAAGTTTATATAATTTCTTTATGTGAAAAAGTTTTACCTTGCTTCTTTTTCACTCCAACTCACCTACTTACTTTTTTTTACCATTTTAGACCCATTCATTTGCATCCAAAAATACAAGGAAACATCCCAGGATTTACGCACACAGAAATAGAGTTTGAAACTAAATATATGTGATGTTTAAGTATGATGAAAAGTTTTGCAAACTTTTTTTTATTTTTGAAGTGGAATGGCTAAAAATAGATACATTTATCAAATGAATAAATTACTAAAATATAAAACTTTTGAAATCAGTTTGTCATATTTTTTATTTGACAAATACTTGTTCTTATAATCAGTTGCAAATTTTGAGCATGATGTTGAGTGCTCTTGGTAATGAACTGCTCTATAATATAAATTATGAAAGGCCTTGACGATTTTAACGATACCTGTATTCGTACCTGTATATATTATGACAAATGGGTTTAATAATGGGATTACGCAAACATTGCCAAGACCATCAACACAATTAAGGTAGAAATAAAACATTTTAACTCTATACAGAATCCTTCATATTCATTGCTCCCGGGGTGTTGGAGGTTAACCATTTCCATATTCGTATCCAGCAAAATGTCCCAACGTACATATTTTAAGCTAAAGTTTAGAATTTTTAATAAGCGAAGTCTTATCCCGGGGAAACGGGAGACTGGGAGAGGTGAGGAAACTTGTAAGGCAATTTTGGAAAGGAAACTCACGTGTCATCAAGAAAATCCTGAAATTCTGTACGGTACGGTTTCTGTATCGCTTGACATTAGGCGGGACGAATACTTTTCCTGTGAATGAGTGAAGCCTTGCTTTCCTTTTCGCGTAATGAAATGAGCAGAAGTTGTGAGCAATTTTTTCATCATACAGTAGCAGTCAGCTTTATTTTTTGTATTTATTTGTATATATTCGATGCAAAATTGAATTGAACGAAATTGACAAAAGTTAAGTTTAAATGATAACAAATAGATAACGGAATAACGAAATATGTATATCTAAATAATAAACGCTGCTGTCACGAGTAAATAATTTTTGGCGTCAACCACAACAAGAGTATAATAATAATGATAATAATAATAACAAATTCTACGAAAAAAAATATGTTAAAAACGTCAACGTGTCTCATCCAACCACACAATCACATATTTCTTGTAGTATTATAAAGAGATACTTCACTGGTAACATTAAAATTTACATTTTTTTTAAATACATTGTTTGGTTCCTTAACAATTCAGCAACTTATTTTGCTTTGCTGAAATTTATAATCCGTTAAAATATAATTTATAATATAATAATGATTTTTTTTAATGACAAGATGCATATATCGCAGGAAGGATTATTTTTTTCACATTTAAAGTATTTTAGCCTTTCACCCTCCAGTATCTTCACCCTTCCATTTTCTACTATCATAATGATCATGATGATATAGTGAAACTTATAATACAATTATTACTTTAAGGAAAATAATCATAATAATATCTGTCAGTGTGTGTCCAGTAATTGACGACTTAAAATAAAACGATGTCCATAAAATATCATAAACATGTACATAATAATAATAATAATTAGGTTTATATGTAGAGTGATTGAAAAATATATGTACACAATATTTTAAACATTTGGTTAGGATACTTATTGAAATCAAGTAATATTTGTATTCGCGCCTTTGAAAAAAAAGTACTTTTTCTTTTCTCGTCATACATTTTTTTTTGTCTTTTCTTCGGCGCAGTCAAAGTATTATATTTGCGTTGTATTGGTATGTGTATGAAAATGGAAATCAGAACTAACAGAATATTATTATTTATATTTATAGAAAAACAAAGTCAAGAGATATTCGAATAAAAAATTGACGGGCTCCCAATTCGAGGGAGTTTTGCATTTGTAATAAGTGTAACGTGTAGGTTTTTTATAGTGTTATGTATTATTATTTTTATTATTTTAAATAAAGCTTCGTTCCAGTCTGCGTGGCTTAGTGCCATCCACGGGTAAAAATTCCAAATCTCCACCATCATCCGGATTTCCTAGAAGAGAGCCGTTTCCACCACCACCACGGGGACTTCTCCCGACCAACTCACTCACAAACCTTTTTACGAAACGAGGAAAAGGGAATGAAACCAAGAGAAAATCATCATGTAAAAAGTAAAATACCTGGAATATATACTTATATATGTATATATGTTTATGCAATATGCATGCATGCCAAGATGAAAACATGTTATTTGCATAATAATTTTCATCATCACATAGAGAGACAGAGAGCTGAGTTGACGCTTTTTCCTGATATCAAGTGTTCAAAATATGAAATCCAAAAGTGGAGATTTAAACATTAAGATGGCAGGAAGGGGGTACATACCTACCACTAAATCCCTACCCTGTTTCTCGATAACATGATTAATATAAAATTATGTTGCTAACTTGTTTACATGCTTCTGGCTACTCAAAATTCTGACCTCAACGCAACGCTTTAATCTTCTCCTGCATAAAATTTTTCTTTTTATCATTTGACATGTGAATATTTTATGGGTTTGATACATCCGGTTGGTTGGTGAGAAGCGAAAAATAGAAATTTGCTTGTGTTGCTTAAAAGTTTCAATGCACATATATCTTTAGAAGGGAAAATGTTAAGAGATGAGTCGATAAGTTGTGCTTAAGTAAACCGGTGTGGTGCTGGTTAAAATAATGATGATGATACACATGAAAAATACATACGAAAAAAGCAAATAGCGTTAAGTTTAAAAGAAAACACGTTAAATTGTAACTTGATACGAACTAACAAATACATGATAATTAAAATTGTAACGTGGTTCTACTTATTAAAGTGACAATAAGAACGCAATTGTGAATATATTTAGGTGCAATTAAAAACATTAGTTACCCTTACCGTTATTAACAATGTCAGCAAGATACATCGATTTAGTATAATAGGTTTGTACGTCGTTATAACTATGATTGACTATGTCACTATGTAAAAAAAATTTACGATAAATTAGTGTGAAAAAATAAACTCCACTCACTAAATAAATGAGCAACCATTACCGACTATGCATTGTGATTACGACGTTTTATCATACAGTTAATGGAAGAGAACCTTTTCAGTTGTTATTGTGAAAATTAAAATGTGTAGATACATACGAGTTTTTTTCTACTGGAGGAGTTACGGGAGAAGTTGAGTTTTTTTACATTCGTAAATTTAAATATGTACATTACATACTCACAGAGTCAGAGGCAAAGAAGGAGACAGAAAGGGAAAATTCAATCAAACAAGTAAATGTTCAAGCTCCTCGGATCCACTGTCGGGGAATAGAAGGTTATAATCTTCATCGTAGTGGTTTTGAATATTATTCAATTGAGAAACATGAGTCAGTCCAGCTTGTCGTCCCTTCCATGGCATTGCCAGTAGATTATGCTGCTGTTGAAAACCTTTTTTCAAGATCTTCACAGCAGCTGGAATATTCCTGATATTTGTAAATTCAGCAAGGAATTAATTAAAAATCTCTAATCAACTCTGCTTAAAAAGCCCCGAGAGATAAAAAGTGAACAGGATGTATGGAAAACATATTAGAATATTACAGAAAGACGTACGGAATCCTCTCCAGCAATGCAATAAATTGTTGAGTTTTTTTTTGGCATCCAAACATAGACATCACAAATAATGTTCGTGAATAAGCAAACTACTACCCAATATATACACTTATATTCTACGCAGTTAGAATTACATAGCTACAGCAGCATACAGCAGATTAAATCCCAAAAGCAAACATTACATTCCATTTATTAAAAGTACAATTAAGTTATGTGATAAAATAAAGCGCAATACAATTTTGATTAGATACAAAGCAGTGTTTGCATACAATGTTACATCCACATTACATGTTATAAAGTTTTACATTCGACATTTGAGTATTATCGCGCAATTTGCTGACATGCGTTTTGACTTGAAACACAATTGAAAATTATATATAGATATATAGACTAGCATTAATGCTTGTATACTGGCAAATCCAACTACTTTCAATTTAAATTTTGTATAAAGATTTATGATGCGATGCGTCTAATTGCTCTCCAAACTTTTCTTTCTCTTTCCGCTTCAACTTGCCATGCATATTGGTACTTATACTTGCGTCTTTTTGACAATTTTGACCGATTATTTTGAGTTTCGCCAATTTTTTTTAAAGGTTAGTAGGTGGGTAGATAGATTCATGATTGACCATATTGAAAAGAGGGATGCAGATAGAGCCAAAAAGTACATTCACCAAATAGATTTAAATGCATCACAAAGGAACCATACGTACCGACTGATGGAATTGCTGGCTCGTGAAAAGCGATCTGGACAAATGATCTCGTCCAAGCCACGATGAACCGCAATAGTCTCTCCACTTTGGAAACGATTCTCTCTGGCTTTCAAGTATTCCACTGTTGTCAGCTTCTCTTTAGTTGGCTTGCGGTACCTACACACAAAGCAGAAAACACGTATTTACATCATACTGCATATTTGCATTTCCAGGTTATCATTAGTATCCAATAAAATACGTGAGATCACTAGTTAAATGTTTGATAAGCAACAAACACAATTATTGTATGGATTATGAAATGACGTTACTACTTACATTTTCAAGAAGAGCGAAGAGCACACCACAGAAACTGAACTTAAAGCCATCGCGGCTGATCCCATCCACGGCTACATATTGACACAAAGAAATACCGACATTTTATCATAAATCGTTGCTTGTTATAAGCAAACAACAAAAAACATAGTAATAAATAAAAAAAATACCTGAAGAACAAATCCCCAATGGCTGAACACACCAGCAGCAAGCGGTATTCCGATGATATTGTAAATACTTGCAAAAACAAAGTTCATCCTGATACGCTTCACCGTTGTACGACTTAAATCCAAGCAACCAATCACGTCCAACAGGTCATTCTACACGTATAGACAAAAATATTATGCGCGTAACCATATAATAATCTTAAGCTAATCAAATACCTATTTAAAAAAAATATTTAAGAAAATTATTACAGTTTCTTGTACTTTTTTATATCATGAAGAAAAAACAAAAAGTACATTGTTTTTTCCGTTGATTTTTGTTGGCAAACTTTACGAATCTTTGAAGTAATGAAAGTACAACAAAGGGGACTGATTTGTCATTTTCTTTAGGAGGTCGTTAAGAGAAGGGAAAAAGGTATTTTATTACTAGCTTTTCCCGGGCAAGCCTCCATATGTACGTGAAATCAAAATGTTATCACTCCTGGTTATAACTAAAAGCTTACCATTCACTGCACAAAGCACAACAGTCTGTCCATCTTCCTCCAGGGATCTCATACCTCTATCAACGGCATCAGGAACTTCAACTGCATTACGCCGCATCCATTCTCTGTTGCCCACAAGAACCTAGCATAAAAAGTACATTTATTAACAGAGTAAAAAGTCATTTTAAGTGTCAGTTAGAGAATATCAAGTACAAGTATTATGCATACATCAAAACTATCGTCTTCCTTCGAATCATCCACTTGAACTAGCTGGTGATTGTTGACAAAAGGCGCAATATCCAAAGAGTCACTCATGGTGGTGTCAAATGTGACTTGGTCCAGCGTGACAGCTTTACCGCTATAAAATCATCATCGAGTATTAATTTTCACAATATAGTTATTAATATTATATGCAAGGAATAATTTGAATAAGCTGTAATTCATTACGGATTGTTTTGCATCATTCTCAACAAGCTTCTAAGTTTCGTTGTTTCCTCAAGATTTTGCAAGGACGGTCGAATGTTGGAGACTTTACTTCTTACTCCACATCCAGGAACAGATTGAAAGTTATCACAACGCCCATTGGATTTAGTAGTTACGCAGCTTTTTACAAAACTAACAATTGCTGCAAGACAAACAAAATATGAATTACAAACTCGCATGCATATCAAAACTAACAATTTCCCCCAAATGTTATAAATGTAAGGTTTATACCATTTCCGATTGGATGTTCACTGCTACTCTCCGCAGTACCAATGATAACCAATAGCCGGTGAATCGATGAATATTTTTCGTTGGAAAAGATGGCGAGACGTTTAAGCATAGGTACGCCGTGAGTGATTGTCCCTGTTTTGTCAAAAACCACTGTCTTGACCTTGTGTGCATTCTCCAGAGGCTCCGCACCTTTGATCAGTATTCCATTCATTGCTCCAACTCCAGTTCCTACCATTACGGCAGTAGGAGTAGCCAAACCAAGAGAACAAGGACATGCGATAGCGAGAACAGTCAACGCGTAGCGGAAGGCATATTGGAGGACCAATTCAAAATGAGTAAAACGTTCCATTTCATAATGCTGAAAACAAACAAAAGTAGTTATTTATTGCCGCCGCTTGTACTTTCGATTGTTTAAAATTAAATTTCAGAAATGTTGTATTAGTTTACCTTAACGTGAATCGAATTAGGGAAAAAGAGTCCCACGGTCAACCAACCGAGCAGCGTCAAGCTAGCTACACCAACAACAACTGGTACAAAGTATCCAGCAATTTTATCCGCTAACTGTTGAATAGGTGCCTTTGATATTTGAGCTTCTTCCACCAAACGAACAATTTGTGCCAGAGTTGTGTCATCACCAACTTGTGTAGCCTTAATAAGGAGCATTCCGTTCATGTTGATGGAGCCACCAATGACTAGAGCATCTATTAATATAATAATAGTTTCAATGAACATGAATAACAATTAATCATCATCGATTTAGAGTAACCTTTAGAATGTTCTGTTTGAAAGATTTATGATTTATGCATGCCTTTCTTCTTCACCACCGGCATTGATTCTCCAGTAATCAATGATTCATCACACATGGAACTTCCAAAAACAACGCGACCATCAACTGGAACTTTTGAGCCTGGAATCACCTGCAATGTACATATAAACATTAAACAAAGACCCATGGCATTTATGTCGTTTATTATTTGCACTGGCCATGATAACGACAACTACCTTCAAAATATCTCCTCTCTGTACCAAGTCGATTGCTACAGATCTTTCTGATGTAATTTCAAAATCGGAAGTAACTTCGACCAACGCTGCCTCGGTAGCCTTCAATGACAAGAGTTTGGCCAGAGCTTCTGAAGTCTTTCCCTGAAAATACAAATTAACTTGTTATAGACAAAATTATCAAAAAAAATGACCAAAGGGCTTTGGCCAACTCAATGTTCATATTTTACTGACCTTGGCAATGTGTTCAAGCCAACGACCCAGAGACACAAAGAGAAGCAGCATTGGTGGAG
>JAITYZ010004250.1:0-25614 GCA_027744595.1 Paronellides praefectus | reverse complement strand
GTTACACATTATTACACAGATATATAGCCAACCAGCGAAAATCTATTGAAGCTTTTTGATGAAGGACATTAACATATTTTCAGATTCTCTCCCAATTGTCCCAAAATTTCAAAAGTACAGAGTTATTATTGAAGTCTCACTCTTAACGTATTTCGTTACTTGAAAATGAACTACAATATTATACAATATCACTCACTACCATAACAGTTGAGTTAGGGTGAAAATATAAGTTTCTAACTGTCATTGTTACATCATGCATAAAAATGTTAATTCCAAATTGATCGGATGCTAGCACCTGCGTCCAGTTATACGTTCATAGAATATGATTCTTTCAGAGATGGCTCCTCATCATTTGCGCCCTCAGGCACACCTCGCTCCTGCTGACAGTCTGTTATTGCTGAATTTGTGTGAGCCGATGGTGGCCCACCGTTTCCAGAACCCATGGGATTTCCAACGCCGCCCCCGCTGACAGACGTTGTTACGGATCTTGGGGGTACTGGAGGTGGAGAGTTGTAGTACCTTATCGGGGGTCCATAGTAGCGTATATCAGGCTGTTGTGTGGGAGAAGGAGTTTCAGGAACTTTTGTCGGTCTGGGAAAGGGTTGCACGATTTTATTGGGATGAGCTTCTACAGACAAAGCCCCGTAATGGAGGAAGAGAGGGCGACCTATTACATTGGGAACCCGTCTTACGGTTCCGTAAATTGCTTGACCAGGTTGAGCTACCTGATTTTGCTGAGCTGCCATGTGAGCCTGAGACGGCAAGGTACCATAAATTGCGGTTGGATTACCACCCATCATTTGTACGGCCTCTGCTCCCCGAACAGCACCCGGATTGTTGTTCACATTAATTGGCGATGGAGTCATTGACAAATTATTTTGAGGCTGTTGCATCGGTTGACTAACGCTAAGTGTGCTACCAAAATTATTTGACAGAAGATTGGGTGGCATACCTCCTGAATTTGGAGGAACTGGAGATGCTGTAGATCCTAGTGAAATACTATTGGAATGTGCGTGCGCGTGGTGAGGGTGGGGGAGTGTTGATACACTCCAGGAATGTGGTCGATTAAAATTTGAAAAGCTAGCATGCTCAAAAGACTGCCTGATCATCTCAAAATGCGCTCTGGACTCGTCTGGAGGACGACCAGTTGTACTTTGAACGTCGTAGTTGAGCTGCATTCGAGCACCATCGAGATGATTAGGAATTTGATCAAATGAAGCTGGAGGAGGAAGACCTCGTGTATTTTCATACTGAGATTCTACAGGTACTGGGGTTTCTGTACCGCTAGCCCTCATTGCCGTATATTGTGCAAATATTTGATTAGTTGACGAAAACTTTGGCTTGATCCCTTTCACTGAGGGTCTTCGACTAAAGCCATAGTCATCCCCGGGCTCCTCTCCACTGTATCTCTTTTTTAATCTCTCAATTCTACCGCCATCCTCTGTTATAAATGATTCCAGCTCTATTTCTGATCCTTTCAGTCCCTCATCAATATCTTCTAACGTGTAGCTTATTTGCTTAATTTTTGCTTCACTTGATGAATAAATGGGAGGGGGCTGGCGTATTCCAGCGGAATTTACAAATTCTTCATTGGTAGACGTTCCAGCGTCAGACTTTTTGGAGGAGCTCGAAGATGAAACTGATCCATTTTTATCTCTTGATGGCCATGTAGCAAATCCAGATTGGCTTGAAGAGTCCGATGGGTCATCATCATCTAGGGATGTGAGCCATCGTAATTTTTCAACCAATGAGGAGCATTCAGGTTTAGTCTTTTTCGTCCGGAGACGTAGAGTTGAATCTACGGCGAGACGAATTTGTTCGGAAGTTCGAAGTGGAGCAGTCCCTGTACTCACTTTTGTTGGCATACTTTGGTAAGATGATTCTTGAGTTTGCACTTGATTTTGAGGGCTTGAAGGACTCGATGATATCCTATTTAATGAAACGACAACAATAAAACATTGCATAAATATCATTCTTAAATATATGACTCTAAATATAAAAATAAAATACTCTGACTAGATCTTACGTATTTGTTCTATCATTAGCTTCCTTTTCTGCTAAACGTTCTCTGTTTTCTCTTTCCGTACATTTCACGACATCTGGCTCCTCGGGAGGGGATGTTACCTTTTTACCCTCAGCACTATTTGAACGCCATAGTCTGCCACCCTTTAATATGCCTCCCAATCTGAAAAAATGTTACATTGTAATAAAATATAGGTACATATGGTAAATCAACTGCTTAAGAAGGTATATTCATTTGCTTGACTTCATAGGAGAAAAAAATATCTGTTGAAATTATGAGGCACGTGCAAGCAAATCGTAACAAAACTGAATCAAATGGTATATTTTTTTTACCTGGATCCCTTACTCCCACTAGAATTACTAGCTCCACTACTTTTCTTTGATTCTTCATCCTCCTCTTCATCTTCTAACCCATTGAGAATAACTCCTTTCTGCTGTGGTGGTGGAGGTGGGGGAAGTTGGTCCGCTGAGTTTTCCTTTAGAAAAACTTTCCTCCTTGCCGATGGAGGGGATGGTGGGCCCACCCTTGTAACATCTTAAAGTAACATTGAATAAAAAAACAACTGTATTGTCGGCAGTTACAAATGTTTCCTTTCTCTCCAACTTTTTTGTGTGATTTCATATTATTGAGTTTGACAAGAAAAAGTTTGTAAATGTCCCAGCCCCCAAAACTTTTAACTTTCTGTACAAGTACTGAATAGTAACATTATAAAAAGAAAAGAACAACCATTACCACAAAGTTTAGAAGGAAAACTTAATAAATACGGGAGTATAACAATTGAAGGAAAACAAGGTGACGTCTGATAAACTTAAGAATGAAAGAATACGAATTCCTGAGAAAAAATGTAGAGTTCTTTATCTAAAGTCAGGTCAGTCGGCCACAGAGGCAGTTTTATAGTTCTTGTCAACCGAATAAAGACGATTTTTAGCTTTAAAAGTACCTTTCCATAAAATAAAATAGTTGTGGTGCTTGGTGCAGAACTCTAAACTGCAGTTATTGAAGTATACTTTTCTACAACTATCATCTTAAATTGTGCAAATGGGAGTATTTCTTGGCGGATTACAGTTCAGATTCCATACATCATATTTTCTGCACTACATATGCTACATTTCAGGGAATAGCGTAATTTCTTCAAGCAGTACTTTCACCCTTATCTTTAATGCAATAAAAGATATTCATTTCTTAATTTAAGCGTGTGAAAGTCAAAAGCTGTCGCCAGATGCTCGACTATAATCCAAGGTCCCTTTTTGTTGAAAATGTCATAACATGTGAACTGGAAGTATGAGTTGATAAAAAATTAATAATAGAGAGGAGAAAGTTTCGTACAGCACAATTCCTACATTCCAGCTGCATTACGTAAACGCTTCATTTCCCATACTATTCCAATTTGGAATTTCCAAACACGTTGTATAAACATTGCTTACTAAGCAAGTACACAGTATAAAATACTATTTTAACATTTTGTAATGCGTGTGTGGTAGAATATATGTTTGGTTCTCCCCTGACACATTCATTTTTGTTCTTTTGTGTGTGTAGGTCGTAAGGGAAAAGGAGTATGTCTACATCGATCTTTCTTTGTGTTTAAACCTCAGATTATAAAAGGATTTCAGAGAATGTTTTGGGCGTCACGGGTATAACTTTTAACATTGTACATTTATCCATTGTGCTTAAATGTACTTAAGTACAAAGAAAATAATATATATAGAGCTATATAGAACTGAAAAAGTGTGAAAGTAGATAGGTAAACTCATCAGAAGCAACTTTCGCTGTCCATTCACTATATCTTTAAGCGTCGAATGGATAAATGGATTTGTCTGTTATTGTATGGGAACTCAGTGTGAAGCTGTCACTTTTATTGAAGTATAAAAATTGTAGGAACCGGAAGCAACCCACGAACGAACCTATAAGGAATATCCTTGGGCTTTTTGTACATGTGTACTTTCTACTTGTATGAAAGTTTAGAGAAAGTGGTGTGTGTGTGTGTGTATAAACACTATACATTATTTTGTACCTGGATCAGAGGGATCCTCTTGAGGAAAGAAACGATCTTTATAGCCTTCGGGTGGACTGAGCGTAGGAGGATCTTCAAACTCGATGGGTGGGGGTTCATAAATAAAATTCTGATGGTGACTGTGGGTGTGGGGATAATGCGGATGCGTTTGTTCATAAATGAATTGTTGATGATGTTGATGGTGCTGATGATGATGATGTTGTGCTTGCTGCTGTTCCTCCTGTCGAAGACGATGGTAATCATCCTCATGAATCCAACAAGAACATTCAGCCTCATAGAAGAGGTTTAAGGACTCGTTAAAAGTGACTGATCTTTCTCCGCGCGATTTTTTCACTCCGCCGACTCCTGGTTTTCGGAGAACAGAACGGAGTCTTTGCTCTCCACCCGACAGTCTTTGGTGCATTTCTAGAGAAAAAAGTAAATACGAGAAACATATATAAGAAGTTATCCATTTCGTGTATATATCATGCATCATGAATCAGTTATGACTCAACTCAAGACTTTTTTTATATTGAAATACGAAACTACAGAAGCTTTTGTTAAAGTCTAAAAAGCTTTCAAACATTACATCATCTTGTGTACACGCATACGAGTCAAATCGATTGTGTTGTTTGTGTACTTTATGAGAAAGCAAATATAATCCATTATTATATTATATTCCAAAACGCATAATACAACGTTAAAAATACAATTCAAAGGATCCAGAAATTTGTTGGAGAATTTGTTATTACGTCAGGGGCAAAAAACGAGCCAGACGATAAAAATAACCAATGTAAGCAAAACGAAATATACTAAGCGTATTCTAACGTCAATTTTTACATCGTGTTACGTGCGGTCAATGGCAAAACTCATAAAAAGCATTTTACAACCTTCCTATAGATATGCAATAAGGATAAATGGTTTGTATCGCCATGTAATGTTGCATGACAAGTTACCATATTTTTCGCTACACCAGTCCATTATCACTTATCACCATGCTATATAGCTCACGGGATCCAACATCCAAGCGGTATTTGGAATACCTACGTGGAAAAACCATTCTGAACTTTCACGAAATATAATATTATTGCTGCTGTTGGTAGTACAGAATCTACATTATACGAAATATTAAGGGAGATGTGAGTTGTATTTGAGGTACTTTAGACTGCATAGTGATAGTATAAGCTAGCTCAAACGTAGTTTACTACATCCCTCGAATAACCATCAACTACTAACCCCCACCACACTTGTGTGATGTGATGACGATGCAATCTAAACATTAATTATGGAAAGTGGGCCAATGCGAGCAGCTGATTAATTTTCGCATACTTAATTTAACACACAAATGTACATGCGTGTGAAATACATAAAAAGTAGAAACTTGCGTGGGCATTTGGAACCTGTAGGACATGTATAATTGTAGCTTTCTGTAGTTTTTATTTGCATTTCGTAAACTCTAAAAATAACTTCATTTAAAAACTGAAAATTAATTTAACTAAAAAAGCGTAAGTAAAATGGGGTGCCTGGGGAAAGCATTCTTCCGCTGAAAAACTGCTTTCTCCATTCACTCTTCCATTTCCAACATCCTGATTCTAGGAAACATGTGATTGAGCTTAGCTTTCATCTTTATGGTTCAATACTCCAAGCACTACTATTTCTACATTTTTATGCATGTACATAATATTTCGTTTGAATTTTATGGCAGTAGTGAAAGTTGGTTGTGAGCAAAACAGTTTCTTAGAAAGCATTAAGCGCAGGACCAGTATTTTTCACTGAATTTAGTAGACTTTCCCTGAATTCAACCATTTTGCGTATCATATAAACACTAATGTCAAAGAGATTCACTATACTAGTAAAACGAAATATTACATGAGTAACATGAGTTTTGTGCAACGTAATACGTATAAACCATTTTTTGATACATCAAAAAAATTAATAGCAAAAGTCACTGCGCTGTCGGCATTTTGCTTTAGGATCTAACAGATAATTTCAGCCGTTTTACTAGTGTCATGCTTAATTTAATCTGTACCGATTCGCCTCCTTACACACCATTTTAGTAAAATGCCCTAGCATTGATATGCTTTCACTTTCTAGGAAAGTACTCTGAACTATTTCCGTGAACTTTTCAATGAACTATGAAATTTCTAGGAATTTCATTATCATTTTGAAGCTTGTTTGGGTTGAAAACTGTGAATGACAAAATGAACGGTGCCGAGCATTATACGAAGGACGTATTTTGTTTTGGGCATATAAAAATGAATCAGCAAATTAACACATTACACCATTTAATACAGACTGTCACAGTTATTTCTCCGAATGTTAATTTTGACTTCTTAGAACAACTTACAGAACACCCACACATTCTACGGTATTTATGCTTGATGTCGTTTTCAGCTTAAGGCAGGTAAACTTTCTTTGATGCTTGACTGTTTCCTTTGCTGTTGACATAATTTAATTTAAAATGTTCGAAGAACTTCTCATTATATTTATATATACAAGACTCTTGTTACAACAGGCAAGGGAGAAACTTTCGATGCCTGCCTAGCTGAGGAAAATTACAAATTATATTTTACGCAAAGCAGTATACTGGATTTGACATGACATTTAATTGTATTGCTGACATAATTAATTATACTCTTTTTTTTTAGTCATTTTCCTATTATTCCTAATTGCTGTTTTATCACAAAAGGATTGCACGTAATTAAATTGTTTATTCGTAAACTGAGCTCGTTCAAAAATACTTCATTAAATTAGCATGACTGTATGCAGAAAGCAAAAGGATATTTTTATGTAGGACAACCAAATTTTTTAATATAGGAAATCGTAAGATGCTACAAAATAGTGTGAAAGACATCACATAATTTGCACAAAATATTCTATACTGTACCCTATGAACTTCAACTGTTCCAAAAAACTATAAAGTTTGAGATGAATAATTTAACAACCAATTAGTAAAACTGACTGAACTTTATTTGCAACGTTAAACAGAACACTTTCAAAAACCATTTTCAAACTCCTCTGCTGGCATATCATGACTTTTGGAAGTAAATAGTAAGTTAGGTTATGCTCATAGTAAATACATACTTGGCAACATGTGGCGCCACAACCAACGATTTCGTGCAAAGTTAGATAGCAAACACATGGGGTGTTTATTGTTCCACCGAAACTATAACATGCAAACTGTTGGCGCATAAGTTGTAAGTGCAACTAAAAATTTATTTTATGCTTTGTAGTACTCTACATTTGAGATGGCAGAGAAAGAATGATTGATAATAGTTAATCATTTACCTTTCTTCCCTCGACATAAAAATAAATTGTATGATACAAGTCATAAAACCATGAAACGTCCTATCACAATACATTTTTACAGGAATTCTCCGAGTTGCGTTCCTTCACTAGCCACTAGTGCTATTCGAGATAGTTACATTTAAACACAATGTAAAAGAAAAAGAGGGAAATAGTAACATGATAAAACACATTTTCGGAATGGTATACCATATATGTTTTATGAGATTACTGTGGGACACGAACACAGAGTTAAACTTATGACAAGGTTCTAAAACAAACATGGTGCTTTAGTATTGTTCACAGTACACAAAAAAATGTCAGCAAGCAAATTTGCAGAATGAATGATATATAGACAAACATACGTTTTATCCACCCACCAAAGGCAACCATATATCCGGAATTGCCATTTTGTGAATTTATGAAGGTCAACACGACATTTGGATAAAAACATCCATGTTGACTAGAAGATTAAAATAAATCTTGATTTTACTGTTTTCCAATTTTGCTTCTTTTAGTTCGCAAGAAATTTCTTTTTGTGCTCAAACTCAAACTTTCTTATAATTTCACGCTTATATAAACAAAGAGCACATTATTATTAGCACAATATCTAGTAAAGCAAACTTTCACTGCGTATTTTCTTTCTTTTAATAGTATATACTTGTATAATATTTACCTACATACTTTGGCTATAATACCTATTATAATTATTAATTATCAACTTTGAGTTTGAAAGTTTTATTCTTGTTTCACTTAAAAAGATACTTTGTAACTGGATCAGGCAAATTCCCGCGGATATATGATCGCTAATGACAAAAATATTGATCTACTGAAGGATCAAAACAAAGACACGGAGGGGAAAGAAAGTGGAGTGAATGATACAGGAAATCAACTGAATAGGAAAAGTGGAATGGGAGAACAAAAAGCTTATAGCAGCATGCCATGCCTGCCTGCCTGCCATACCATAACAGTGAAACACTATAAAGCTTGAGTAGACAGGAGATTACTCTACCCATATTTAGTCGTTGGAGGTACAGATATATAAAGATTTTATGCATGTACGTGACCAAAAAGTACATATATATTGAACACAAACTTTTGTTGTTTTATAGAGAGTGAATATGCTCGTGGGATTTAAATGAAGATGTTCGCATTCTTCCATATATATCCAACCTCGCACCGCTTCAACCATTGTCTTAGCTCACCGCTTCCCTAAACATTCGTCTGAAAAGGGAAAGGAAACTCTTGTTACGGTTGAAACTTGGAACGTATTATATTTGTACCTTACGTGGAAATATTTCGGAAACTCAAACACACAAAACTTTAGTGCCTCATCGACTACGTCCTACTACAAGTACATACATATATATCTCTCAAAAAGCATGTTTTCCACGTTTACTTTAGTAAATTGCAATATTGCTAGAAGGAAAGTCAATGTGCTTTTATTGTTTGAGACTAGCAAACAGACAAGCTCGGGAAAAATTGAAAACTGAAAGTAGGACATTAAATATATATAAGACGCGAAAGAACATTATTTGCCTCTTTGCGAACGAGTAGATATACCGCAGTCAACGTGTAGGTACACATAATGTATATGTACCTATATACAACCCACTAATAAAATTTAGTTTGTACCGAGAATTCTTCAACATTTCTTTCTTATTGTTGAAAGAAATTTAACTTGTTGTAGATAATATATTTATGCGTTATTGAAGAGGTGTAGGAGTGGGAAAGCAGATGGGACTTTGGACGTGAACGACGTTTTGTCATGTCCCTGTCACGAGTAATAGTAGTGGTGGTATGCACGCAAGTATTTTTATTTATGAAAGTACAAACTTCTTCTCGGACAAGCAAATATTCTTTTCTTTAAAAATTGTTCTGTGTTGTACATGTTTTCTTTGGAAGGCTGTTGACTTCTAGATGAGGCAGCTTCCATATCATATCTTCCTTTTTTTGTACATACAAACATGCTTATTCAAACACATTTCACGAAACCATTTTCTCGAGGACGGAATGGGTTGGAAATAGCATAACAATGTCGTAGTCGTAATCATGAGCCAATTGGCAAGCAACTGTCCCTTCCGTTTTTTTCCTTCTACACACACGTCTTGTGCATATATCAGCAGCACCTTTCTACACTTTTATAACACATACTCTTCTTTGCAAAATAGCGAACCTAATCTATTAGAGTATAAATATTTCTTTTGTGGCATACATACATGCACTGATCTTCATTGCGTTAAAGTTGAGAAAGAAAGTTGTAAAGAATCCGTTGTGATATGAATACAACAACTGCAACTTTCATTGGATACAAACACATTGAGACAGGAGTAGCTTTCTCTTACATCAACATCCTCTCTCACATCTCCACTTTCTCTTTTCAACATCATGGTAATATAATGACTATATACGCCAGCATGTTCACATTTCACTACGGGCGATGTGTTCCTTATTTTTTTAAACCAACATAAATACATAGGCAGTAGTATGACTTGGTTTTTACACTTTTACATACAGTATCGTTAGAAACATATAATGCTGAGATATAACACATATACGGATGAGATGAAATGCAGTTAAGATTCTGAAAGGCTGCTGTAATAATACCTTTTTCAGCAAACTTAGAATGTATTATGCAGTGGCATTTGTGCTACTGTACTATGCTCATCGTTGACGAGCAGGACACTACTAAAATACCCGTTGCTGTTAACTATATACTGTCTTGTGTACGTGGTATATGTACAGCGTGTTTTCTCTATCTTTCTAAACTATCTTTTATGTTGTTTATGGGATTTGGTTACTTGAGTTGCTCACAAGCACAACTATTCATACTTACAACTTTTAACTTTGTATTTGTAGTTTGTACACAAACCACAAACGTGGCTATTGTATTATTTTCCACACATAGAAATTAGAGTGCAATATGTTCTAATGATACAGCACCAAAATTAACCACACTTCTAGCTACATTTCATTTCTTTGATAGGTGGTAGCCCGTGAGTGAGAGAACGTTCACAACCTTCACTAAAGAATTCGCTATAACATGACAGTTAAGCTTAAATGACAACAATCGCAAATAACATGCAAGCCATCCTGTATATAAAATTAATTAATCAAATTCTTGGAAGCTTAGTGTTGTACTAGCAGCAACTAGGTTTCCGGGCTTCTACTACCAGTAATGGAATTTTGCAAGGTAAAAAAATCTGCTTAATTATTTATTATTATGGTAAAAATTCCAAATAATATAACAGAAGTCACGTAATGTAATTTGAATGAAGTAAATACTTTTGGCATGAACAACATATATAAATGACATTTCCAGTGAAAGCATTATATAACCAGCTAATTTACACATGATTAGTTCTTTGTAATTCCACCCTTAATTGACCAAAGTTTGGTCACCAAACTGTCAAACTCCCTTTA
This sequence comes from Paronellides praefectus, assembly GCA_027744595.1. Lineage (NCBI taxonomy): Eukaryota > Metazoa > Arthropoda > Collembola > Entomobryomorpha > Paronellidae > Paronellides > Paronellides praefectus. The sequence continues at coordinate 14,893 of JAITYZ010004250.1, read as the reverse complement.
ATTACAAGTTGCACAAAATAGCATGTAAGACTCCTTCCTTCCATAAGTCATTTGAGGAAGGACACAATAAAAAGACAGTTGAAATGTCAGTGTCTTACATTACGAGCGTGGGCATTATCAGGTGCTTTCCCCAAAAACCTTTATTACAACTCTCACATTGCGCACATTTTAAAAGAAAGATAATTGGCATCAAATTAACCATAAAGGGACAACAATTAGTTTACTAATGATGCTTTAATGTAAGTGCATATATATGATTATACAACACAAAAATCTAGTATAAAAAAAGGAAAAATACGTGACAGCACAATAGCTTCATTCTCAACAATCTACACACTTTCCTTTCATTCACAAATTCTGAATAAAACGAAGCCCCTCAAATGTGTAGCAGTTTCATCTGAAGCACATCCAATGGAGGTTTTTCTTTAATGTTGCTAAATAGTGTGTAGCGAATAATGAATCCTCTTACTCTCTGATCACAAAAAAAAGAGACCAGCAGTTGTCGAAAAATTCGGCGCACAAAAGGACATAGTGGTACTCATGCATGACTAATGTATTTTCTTGGTACCCTCTTCACCCAGAGAGCAAGACTACTAGTACCACTAACGCCTCTCAACTCTTTCATTCAGCAGTATAGTATTCAAGGTACTGCTAATATATATTTGCGTACTAATTCATTTTGCTGCACGATGCTTATACGTGTTATTCACACGATTCCATCAAACACATTAAAATGCATAGAAAATTGAAAAAAAAGAAAAAAAGAAAGCAAGTGAAAGCTTTGCATCGGGAGTGATTCTTCTTAATTGTAGCTACGCTAAAATAATGCATTCAGTTGTCTTTTACACGCAACGAGAAAAACTGGCAAACTGTCACTTTTAGAATTAGTTTATATTTTTAGTCTATAATATAAATTGAATTTGTGCATAAAAAAAAGATAACAGGATGGGTTCAATGTCCATATTACGACATAATATACAGAACATCATGGCTTAAATGAATCCATATGAACACAACTTACAAAATGTTTGTTCATTTGTATAGTCCGTTTAGTATAATGCCAATGAACAAGTTACCAGCGTGTAGTGTGCTTTTTCTTTAATTAGGCAACGATCAATCTGGAAAGCCATCCAATTTTCTGCCAGCACGCTCATTAATTACGCATCCAAAACACATTGCAAAAAAAATTAGCGGATTTCACTATAGCCTTAATGATTGAATAACATGATCCGACAGAATGAATTAAAGTTGGCGTCTTGTTTTTCTTGCCTGTCTGTCTGTCTGCAATGCAATAGTGGCACTGGAAAACGAGTTTTTTTTGAATTTGCTCGTAGTAGTTTATATGAAGATGTTTTGAGATTATGCAACTTTGCCTTTCCTTAAACAGGTTGATGACTGACTGTAATGATAATTTTTGTAATTGTGTATGAAAATTGTAGATGTGTATGTTAGTTTGATAGCTCGCTGTACTGAATTTAATATATGTATCATGGCTGCGCAGTTTCCGTTGCTCGTACACATTATTGCTCAAATCATTTGAACAAATTAAGAATGACACATGCCCCATTCGCTATTTATAATTTGCGTCATGCAAGCATTTGCAAAAGCTTGGCACAAGTAAGTGACTGATTACATTAATTATTCATGTGGAGAAATGTTTATCCCATTTTGGCTTACCTGCGTTTCTATTATTGTCCAGCACAGAAGTAGGTCGAGTAGGTGATGTTTGTGATACCGAAGTGGGAGGTACAGAGGATGATGTTCCTGTTGTCCTTGCTGAATAAATATCTGCTGCTTGTTGTTGTTTTTGCGTTTGTTCGTGATATTTTTTAGCTTCCTGTTTCCAAATTGGTTTTGCACTCGCGGATGATGATTCGGTTTCCACACCAGAATTATTTTGAGCAGTTGAGTCACTCAAAGAACCACTAAAGTACTCAGATGGATAGTAGTAGTGATGATTGTTGGAGGAGGAGGAGGATGATTGTTGGTTATGCGTGTATGACTCCTCAGTCGTTGCTGATGACAAGTTTTCTGATTCCGAATAGTATAAGGATTGAAGATACTGCTGGTGTTGTTGATGTTCATTAATGCCTCCAACACCATTCCTGGTCGCCCAAAAGTCTGCGGTACTGAATTGACTACTGAACTGAGAATTATTAAACAAACTTTTGTTGTCAGAGGAGTACGAAGATGCAGTAAATGAAGAGTTAAGCTCTTGCTGCCGTTGTTCTTGAGTCACTTCTTCTGCGGAAGAAGTGGAGTTTGTATGAGTTTCATTATTCTCGTCATCGTCGGAGTACTCCTTTTCATCTTTGTTAAAATTGCTAGCCGAAAGAGCAACGGAACTCGGTTCATCACTAGTATTGTAAGTTTTCGACTCAATGTGGTCTTGAAAACTAACTTTTTTCTGTTTGGGTGGATTAGCTAACGCCGAGGAGAGGGAGGACGACAAAGCTCCTTCAACTTCCGTCGTGGGAGATGGTTTGGGCGACGTGATTAAAATTGATGGAGATTTTGAAGGTGCCGAAGAAATTATTGGAGCGGAAGGAGCAGAATAGCTGGTTGTAGAAGAGTAACTTGTTTTGGCAGTGGCAACAACTGCTGAAGAAATGGTGGATATCTTATTATTTTTAATGATTGTTGGTCGCGGAGAGATATTATTTGTACAACTGTCACAAACACTCACACCTTCACCTCTTGCCTTCTCTCCTGCTAATAAATTACTGGAGTTAATCGGCGGTGTGGATGACAAAAATGATGATTTTAATGGCAAGGAAGGTGAAGTTGGAAATGATGATGATGATGATGATGTTGGAGATGATGACCCTGTTCCACTTTCTCCGGGCAACTCAGGGACCAAGTCGTGCACCTCGCTACTCGTACTGGTTTGCAAGTCAACTAACACTGCTCGACACTTGGACTCTCTATCCCATTCCTTCCTGATGTACTTACTTGTGCTCTCCTCTGTATGTGAACTACCAGCGCTGCTGTTACTGCCGACATCATGAAATAATCGGATTTCTACATGTCCATGCTGTTTCTGCTCCTGTTCCTCTAGTTCATCCAATGTTTCAATGCTGCTTCCACTGCTACTAGTGGTACTACCATTGCAACTACTCTCACCATCATCATCATCGCATTCCTCATCTACCTCCTCATTCTCCTCTTCATCCACTTTTCCAGCAACAGTAATACAAGCACCAGAATACGGAGTGATGCCAGCACTGTTAGTATTTTCTTTGAGTACGGGCTGATCCGATGGTTCTTTTGGATGCTCGTGTTGCTTTTCCTTGTGCTGCTGCTGATGGAGAAACTTAAGCGGTTGTTGGCTTACTTCACTTACACTTTCCCTATAAACAGCAGTACAGCCATTATATGTCTCATGTTTAGACTTGGACTCAGCAGCAGAATGCCTGTATCGCGTAGCTTGCTCTGCTGAATGCTTTTCCTGTTGTAAGTGGTCGAAGCAGTGGGGTTGTTGTTGATACTGGTTCTGCTGCTGCTGCTGCTGCTCTGATTCCACCGGCTCTCGGTAATCTGCTTCGGTCGATATTCCCGTTTCCCCCCGAGCATGCTCAGCACTCGTTTCCTTCGGAGTTTCATCGATTTGCTCGTTGCCCCATTCATTTTCCACGGCAGACTTACTGTCGTCGTCCTCCGCCTTATGTAGTACTATTTCCACTTGCTTCTCACTCCACTTCACTGATCTTCTTTGTTTATGCTCTTTGTTTAACAGCTCTGCTACTTTTACAGTTACATGAGATGAGGAGCTTTGTGGAAATTTTTTCCTGATCTCGCGATCATCCTCTTCAATTTCCTCCTCAATGCAATGTTCATTCGTTATGGTTGCATCAGAATCAGATGCAAAATCAGAACATGCCTCGTCTAATTCACCCTTGTCATCATCAACTATTATAGGATTTTGTTGGTGATTTACATCTAAATTATTTTCGTCATCCTCATCAACTTCTCCGTTGCTATTTCCTCAAGAAATAATCTTCTTGGATGTTCATATTCGTCGTCCTCTTCGGACGACGCAGAGGATATTGAAGAGGATGAGGATGCTGATGGAGATGAATCCTCAGAGTCATGACTCAATTTTGCGTCACTCTCTGCCTCTGCTAATATTCGATTCAACTCACGCTGCAACTCCGGGTTTAAGAAGCTTGACTTCTCCTCGTTTTCTGCAAACAGTAAAAAGTTTCACAATATTAAGTACATAAGTCGCTCTAAGACGTATTCAAGTAAAGTTATATTGGGCTATTCCTAAATTAACTAGCGGATGGACCTGTATACAACAGCATCCTCATAAAACATGAAATAAAGTACACTCCCACGGATTTAATAAACAACATGCTTTCAATTACTTAATTCTCAGATCAATATAATTATGTATTTTACCTTCTTGCTTCATTCACTGTAATTTCTTGCAACTTGTGTAAGCAAGTTTCGTAAAGAAAATTACATTATGTAAATGTAAATACGCTCAGTAATTATCGTTAATTGGTATTATCACGTCTTACCATCATCAGCAGCAGATTGAAGATTCTCAGCAGACTCATTATTACCATATATGCGAACCATTAAATCCCTCCAGAATGCTTCGTCTCAGCCATATAAAATATAACGCAGTGGCGTTAATGAACTACTCATACATGTTGTGTTTACTATCTCCGCAATCCGCAAGAAAGCAAACTAGGGAGAAACTTAAACATTTTCTTGTACAAAACCGAGTTAAACATCATTAAACATCAAAGACAAATATAAACGCTCTGCACAAAGACGGAAAGTTTAACTGTCAAAATGAACACAAAGTTGAGGGAGAGGATGGATGTAGTAATAAGTGAACAGCTAAATAGCCTTTTCTCGCTTGACTTGTTGCATACATTCTTTTTGTGTGAGTGTGAAAGAAAAAAGGAAATGGCACGGTTCCTCTTTCCCTCTTATACGTCTTCCCTCGACGTTTCCCCCACTTTACTTACTTTCTCCTCTTCATTCTCCTTTAATATCATTATATTCTCCAGCCAAAAAAAATAATTTCTCGAACAAAATGTAGACAGCAGCAGTCTGGAGGCATGAAACAAAAGTGAAGTAGTAGTGTTGATCAAAACAGTTCCCTTTCTCCGACAGAGAGCAATTACTGCTGCTGGTATATTTGTAATAATAATATTTCTACTGCTGGATATATAATGTAATTATAATAAACTCTAATAATAATAAATACAATGCCAAATAGTAGTGTTAAATGGGAGGCTTCAAGTTTGAAAGGATATGGTATTTTTGACACAACCAGTCGATATTTCGACACTGCACTTTTCCTTCCTTTCTACCTATCACTCATACTTTTGTACCATTTCTGAACCCAGCCTATTGCAGTGCAACGCTCTTGCAGAGCTATGAAGGATAAGCACTTATACTAAAAACACCTTTCTTTTGTAGGCTGTCAAATGCAAAAGTTTCATATAATAACTTTTTTTATCGTTCCGTGCGGCAAGGTGTAAGAAGATTATAGTTGATGATGATAATTACTCGTTTACTCTTTTGTGTACATAAAAGCACACCTTCTTCAAATGACACTAGCATTTGATGCAATAAACACAAACATGGGCTGACGTCATTTTCATTTCATAGCATCTCTCCAACAAATGCACATTCGTGTCCAATGAATAGGCATAATAATATTATGTATTATATCATATATCATATAATACTCGTATAAGCTCATGGTGATGCGTCTATATCTTTGTAATGCAAGTGGTTTTTATCAAATAAAGTAGCATTTTCAAAAATGAGGAAGCAAAGGACAGAATGTGTATAAAAAATCGTCTCATTTTTTCTCTCTTTCAAGTAGACCGATAAGAGTGGAAACTTGACAGGATGAAGACTGGAAACTCATTTCATTATTGACTACAAGATGTACCTATAGTACGTTACGTGTAAGTACGTTACATATAATATGAGGTTATTATGGTACTGACAAGCAACCATTAAAGAATATGTTACACCAATACATCCACGCAGAGCTATTCATGTACCGTGCACATTTGGGATCTCGTTGACTTGTTTAAGATGATATATTGTCGCTTTATTACATCGACAGCAATACCATTTAAATTTCCTTTTACCGTTTTGCGGAGTTTCCAAAATAAAATAAAATTCTTTCCACCCGAAGGCACCATGTCGTCTCTCCTATTTTTGCACAACGAGACGATATACATAATAATATATGTAATATATGTACATAAGTATCGAAACTCACGTAAAAGGAATAATGTGACGCATGATAAATCTGGAAAAAGAAAATCAGTAATCGGTTTTTGAGTTTATATTCAGGACATTGAGGATGGAAAGCTCTTTGATATCTTCCGACTTAAGGTCTCTCTCTCTTGAGTACTTGAAACTTATATACATATATGTAGGTCGATGAGACTACTAGCTTGGTTGGCTCGTGATTTGTTCTCTTGCATGAATATTTAAGGGAAGGACTAGAAAGTAAGCCATCCATATTATTTAAATTTATTCTTGTTACAAGCACGACGAGTTGGAGAGGAGAAAAAAAGTATAATACGTACAAGGAGAAAAATTGTCAACCAAAATGTATTGTAATCATTTCATTTAAAAAAATCATCTTTACAATATGCTATATGAGTGAGTGAATGAACCAGTACCATATCTAGAAAATGGATGGGGAGGCAACTACTAGTCTGCATGTCAACGTCTACGTACAGCCACGTGAAAGTAAGGTACTTCCACAACAGTCCGTAGAACATTATTTAATAGCTATCAATATCTTCCTTTTTGAAACTCTCGACTTTCTCTCTCTTTCTTGCCTTTTATTATGTGCGGTTATACCCCACTGTTATTCTCTACATGTGTATCTTGTATGCAACCTCCATTCATTTCACTTTCCCCTGTGTTACTGCGTACAATGCAATTTAGAGATGTGGAGAGTCTTCTTGTGTAAAAAAACATCATATCACACAAGAACAAAAATACACATGCCTATGGCTGGAGTTTACATGATAAAACAGTGAAAAGAGAGAAAGTAAAGCCTGTAAGGCATTTCGACAAGAAGAGCTGTTTTGATATACGCCATCAAATATTTTCACTTGTGTTTATGCTGCTGCTATTATTTCTTATGTTATATATATTTTAACGATAACTGTTTAAAAAGTGGACTCACTTCCTCAACTCAACTCACTCACAATGAGACCAGAAAAAGCTTTCGTAGAAATGAATAATTTCCTTTATCTATGTTTCTACGTCCGGTTCTCCAAACCTCTGTGTGTAGGTGTGTTCATATAAAATACAAGATATATATTTATAAATTTTGTAGGTATTATTAATGTATGTATATATATTACACAAACAGTATCAGAAGTTCACAGGAGAGCTCGTTCATTATTATATTACTTATTGCAGAGAGAAAGGACCCAACATTAAATTATCACATGATTTTCCAAAACCTTAATGTAAATAAATATTTTCCAGATACTTTCCAGAAAATATCACGTTTTCCAAACTGAATAAGTTGTGTGCGATTTGTTTCAAATTCAAGACAAGACGATTGTTTACATAGGCACATGTGCACAATGCATGTATATGTAGGTAACTGTGTTCATTGGTAATTCCATCACATCACCCGAATCCAGATCATGTCGCTGCAGAAGAATCTCTAATACCAATTCTGTATAAAGATCCAGTTTTATGATTTCAACTTTATATACTATGCAACTGCTGCGTGCTCCTCCTTACCAAAACAACATGATGATGATGATGTTGATGTACCAAGACCAACCATGATAGTGATAGTATATACACCACTCCATAAGATTTTCATGCCCAAAAAAATCAAACGGATTGGGATTATTATATGTGCTTCTGCTTTCTTCTCCAGCAGACTTGGTTCAGTGAACTAGAGTTGAGGACGCTGCATGTTTATCTGGATGAATATGTGTGTGTGTTTCCTTCGCGCAACATTATTCTAAAATCAACATCCCTCCTTTCTTTCTTTTTTGCCAAGAAAGGCAATTATTTCATAGCGTGACGTTGTTAATTGGAAAGCCTGCTTGGGAAACAGTTAGTTGAAAAGTTTCCTTCAACATACTTAAATAAATGTGGCGCACTGACTTAAATGCTTTTACGTACATGAAATTGTGTATTATGTACATAAATAATATTTATATGTATTGCCATGTCTGTTGCTTTCGACGCTCTCCAGATAGTCGAGTTGAGACAATCCTCGCTATTGCTTGCCCGTCACATATTCTTTCTTTCCTCATCTCCTATTCCCATTCTCATGGAATGGATTATTATTATTGCAACGGAACGGAAGATATATCACATTTATATCGCCAACAAAAAAATAATAATGCTTTCTCTTTTGTGAATGGTAATAATATTCCACTCCACCACGCCAGCATGGTACCCCTATTACTAAGGGGTATAATAACTATGGAACGCACTCATTCTACAAAAAGGAGAATATTAAAGTGAATGCGTATGTACATCATCATCACCTTCATCATACAAAATAACCTTACTTGATTGTAAATACTGCATCTAACAATAAATTATATTTTTAAGCCTTTTTTTGCGTTCTTCCCCTTTAATACGCATGCAGCAATGTATATAGCTGCATATTTGCTGACTACGTAATTGATCATCATAATAATAATAATGTACATCCAACTCTCTATATAATAATAATGGACTACTGCTCATACGGACGTGTTAACTGTATATATTTTGTGTGGCCATCATTCCCTTTTTTATTCATTTATCATTGAAGCACAAACATCAGAGTGTATTACTATGTGTATTTTAACTTATACAGTGCAAAAGAATGTACGTCTGTCTATTTCAGGTTCCGGACTTTAGCAACTTGGTTTTGTTGAAATAAGTGGGTAGTATACCGAATCTTTTTGTCATGCATGGCCTGATGTTGCTGGTGGCTTTTTCTCTGCCCGCTTTGCTCTCTTTCCAAAAAAGAAATAAACTTTTTTTTTCTATAAGAAACATTATATGAGAGCAGATCTCCTTCCTTGTTACTCTTGCCCCGGGAGAGTACTTACCCCATACTACTATATATTTTTGCAGTAACTGCATGCAAGAAAGGATCCACAATCATCATGATCATCGTCATCACATCCAACAGAATTGGACAAAATGGTAACAAGAATACATAGTTATATATTTATTGTGCTCAAATATGTATGTTGTATACCGATAGGTATAAAAATGTGTCTGTTTCATTCGTAGACACACACACAGTCATCATCCATTTCTTATCATCGTACCACAGAAGAATAAGAGTGTAATAACAGGGAATCCAGTATAGTATTGATCAAACGACCCAGAAAACGTTCATGTCTATAAAAAGGACGTCTTCTCAAAACTACTCACAGACTCTATTTTCTGCATCTTTTCTCTCCCCTTCATTTTTGCCTGCCTTCTCCTTGCTCGCCTTTTTCATTCCATCGTCGTACAGTTTTTCTCGCGCCTCAGTTGTTGAGAGAATGGAAAGAAAAAGGGAAAAGAAAGGGAGAGAGAAGGGGAGATGGAGAATGCATTATGAGAAAAAAGTAGAGCAGATCAGCAGCAGTAGCAGTAGCAGTAGTAGCAAAAGAGAAGAGAGAAAATAGTGAAGCAAGGCACTATACTTTTCCACACACCGATTTTCTTCATTGTCAACTTTGTACAAAGGCACCACACACTTTGTGCACAAACATTTATTGTCTACTATACCACCACACACACATACACACGCTATATACTGCTACTATCCTACTATTCAACTCGAATTTCGTCCTATCATTTCTCTCTCTAAACTAGTAAAACCCCTTGTTAAAAGGTCTGCGAGGGCTCACTAGCAGATACAAAATCACCAAAAGTACGTGCAAACAGACTAAATTCTTTCTAATGAATTACCTTGCTGTATTATAACTTTCTTTTTTTCGCTACTAGATACTCTGTTGACTTCTTTTTTAAGAGTAAAAGCAAGAAGTTTAAGCTACATGAACACCAGAGTACATGCATACATATCGTTACCTTTTTTTGCACGGTTAGATTTACTCCAATAAGAATAAAAGTATATGATTATCTATGTACATATGTGTGTAGGTAGATACAGGAATTTATGTAGCTAAAAAAGTCTTTCAAGTGAAAGCAAAGAAAATCCTGGACCATTTCAAACGTTCCGCTATTTCATTCTGACTCTTCTGGGCTACATTACAAAATTACAAATTGTGGCTGTTACTTAATCTTTTCATAGGTTATACTTGAAGAAAGAATAAAAGTCGTTTGACTCTATGGGGTATTTCCTTGCATTTGTGTCAACTTACATGTGTTTGTCTACATACAATAATCCGTTTTATGGTTGAAATCATGTGGGAGAAGAAAGAGCTCTTCCACTCTTTAAAAATAAATTGTGTTATTTTATTTTTTTGAAGCATGGGTTATAGACAACAAGCAAATCATGCTTTGCTGACTATAACCGTCATTTGTGTAAACTAAACTGAAAATGATGGGAGCAATGGAAATATAGGCTCCACATATAAATTACACGTTGACGTCTAACCTTATTTTTGCACGATTGAGTTGTGCGTATGTACCAAAAACATGTCATTGAAAAATTATTGATGTTGATTTATGGTAAAAGCCTGAAGAATTGAATAAGACGTAACGAATGACATTCGCACTCTTCCTTGTATAGTATGTATGGTTCTTTGCCAAAATATGAGGTTGGAAATATCAAAAATGCTGAAAATATGTATCCACACAGAGTTTATATATAGATTGAAACTTTTTTTTTGCGTTGTTTGTGAAACTTCAAAAAAAAAAGCTGTACGTGACCGGTTCTTATGTGGTTAGGGTTTTATGAGAAAGAAGCTTTGCTTCTTTTTGTGCCATACACGTTTCCAGTTATGGTGCTTTTCGTTTTATGTTTATGCCTTGAATGAGTCATTGTATATAATATCATACTTCCAATCCAAAACAAACTTCTAAGCGGGTCAAGGATGACAAATGACTAAACTCTTTAAAAGCAACCCAAAACTTTTTGTTCTGAGAATTAGATATTATAGACCGAGCGTCCTTATTGTGTACATTTGTATGTATCTATGAAATTCACACAAATATGTAAAATAACATTTTATTGTTTGTATTATGGCTGATTACAAATAAATATCATTGTTGTGATAATGAAGTGCAATAGGTATTATCTCTTATAAATATCAAAAGCACTCGGTTTCAGTCGGCATCCCATTTTTACTTGAGGATCACTGCGCAAAAAAGTGAGTACGAGTTATGTATATCAATTGGGGATCTTCTTTTACAATTCCACCATCCCATATATTTATATACATAATTAATTAGTTATCTTTGTGCGCAAAGAGCTTAGAATGGCCTTCCTTTCACTTTCAGGAATTTACATTTTTCCACAGATGAGAGTGGGCGGAAAGTGCTATTTTGTTCTCTTCAAATATTCAACTGATGAACTTTAATGGCAACTTGGATAAAATGGAATTATGTAGAACAATCATTCAGGTTATTCATTCTGAATCAAATAATGCATTTGTGTGACTTTGTTATGAATATGTATGGGACATGTGAAAATTTGTTACTTTGCATAATCTTGAAAACTTATGCTACTGTTCTGAGAACCTGATTCAGGATCTAAAAGCCCTATTGAATATGCTTTGTTAAAACATTATTATCTTAATGACAGTGGCCCTCGATTATTCCTCGTAATTTGCTTACGACATTTGGCCGGTGGACTATTTCATGTGGATGAAATGTTGAATGTGAAGCTGCTCTTTTCTGTTTCCGCTGCTCATCAAGTTTTTTATTTTTATTTGTTCCATTGTGTCTCTGATATATATTACGACAGGAATGGTAACCCCTACCATTGTCTATTATCATCATCGTGGAGCCAATGTCTATATCTACTTGTCTCATGGCAAAGTCATGTTTTAGTACCGATTTGGAGCGGCATGTAACATGGATTCCAGCCTGACTGATGCAGATAATAATAAGCATGCTTTTCCAGCAATATTATTACAACATTCTACATAAATGTATTCTACTTCTCTGCTTTGTGTGTAGTTTTTTTTCTTCTTCTGTGTTTGCTTCTTTCTCTCCCACCAGCACACACATAATCTCTGCGTTAGCATAAGTCAAAGTGCCCAAATCCTACATTTAACTGCACGGGATGATTCTTTTGTAACCCATTAAACTGATTTACGCCCATTTCTAGCGCTGTGAAATGTGTATTGCTAGGAAAATCTATATCATATATAAAATGGTGTACCTATATTACTAACATGCCTATTCATAATATAACGCGTGTATATGTGAACTGCACATTATTTGTGGAAATATAAACCATTTACTTTCACAATAATAGTAATAAAGTATCTTGCTACCGCTGACTTTTGGCAACTTGATGAATATGTTTACATGTACTTGCATACCACATGCAATGATGATATTACATATGTTGGTGATTTGATACAATGATGGTAGTCTAGTTTTTTGTCTGGAATGACACAGAAATAGATATAGATTCCAGTAAAGAATATTTAGACATGGAACGAAATGAAAACACAAGTTGAACTTGTTTGAAACTGTCAAAAAGTAGTACTTTTCAGCTGTGTATGCTCAAATGCTGAAATAATTCAAAATTTATCAAAAATACAAAAGGAAAGAATCACGGTTCTGAAGCATATATACCGTGTATATTTTTAGTAGATTTCATATTATATTCAAACTTAGGATTGAACTAAAGTTAAAATGCCGTGAGATTTTGCTTAATCATCATCAGCTATCGATTAATAGTTTCTTCTAATCACTTAATTAGCATATCATCCTTCGTTATTTAACAAAGTATTGAACTGTGGAATCAATGTATGTGCATTATATTATTTTATATCGTGTAAAAACCTGTATGCATGCTGTACTTTACAAATAGATAGTCAAGTGCACTGTACTCAAAAACCAAACAAATTTTTCAAACTATTAAACCATGTTAGAAACACTTATAATACCAAAAACCATATAACTTTAATCAGTGGAGCGTAATAATAATAATGCATAAAGTGCTCCTGCCTTTTGTACAATTTCAGCTACGCTCGGCGTGTTTCATTTTGCCAAGTCTAGCGAAAAAAGAAACGGCAGACGTTAGAACACTAAAGTAGTAATAGCAAACGTGTTCCTTCTCAAATGAAAACGTGAGTGAAAGTTTGGCTGGAAGTGAAAATTCCTCCTTTCAAAATCTCCACATAGCACAGTGTGCAACTCTCCAGGATGGAACCATTTCGGATTGTAAAGGAGAAAAGGCGCTTTTGTAATCTGACCACTATCTTCCTGTAATGTTATCTAACTGACTGCAAGCGAGCAGCTTTCATCCAAAACGGCTCTTCTTGACACGGATAGTCGGACCAAGCACGTCATATATTTAAGTAGGTTAACTAGGGATGATATTGTAATAACGAATTTATGGGTTTAAAGTACATTATTAGAAGCCATCTCTGAAATCATATCACCTTGTCCAAAGTGTGATGTGTGTAGGCTCTATTCACACATTCCACTTATTTTAAGCTCGAATAATATACACGCTCGTTCCACTTTCTCTTCCAGCTCAACTCTTGTATGAATGTTCGCAATTAGGCAAGTGTATTATTTGCAGTTGTTCTGTTACGTGTCCTTGTTTTTAAATTATTAATCCCAAATTTTACTACCACATGCATACTTGAATATAAAAATGTTACCGATTCAATCAAAACAATAAACTTTTTACATGTTTTACCAAAAACATGATGCATTTTTCTCTAACATTTTGTGTTCACCATGTTTGTTGATATTTTTATCGTTCCACTTCCAAGACTTCCAACACCAAAATCGGTGTAAAAGACACTGGTCCACTTTCCCCGTAAAAAACCCAGAGAATTCCATACAGCATACACGATTGCTTTAATCATTATTATTATATTTTATAGAAATCTTGACTGTCCTATAAAATCTTTTGATTCTGGATATTTTTCAACTTTCATCATACTCCATTCAACTATAGGTTATTTACTAGGTAGAGAGAAAGCTATAAAAGCCATCACGAAGAATGTAAAATGATCCAGGTCAAATCTATTTATATTGCTATACTCTGCTGTTTCACCCTCAAACTAACTTAATAGAAATATATCAGAGTAGACATCCCATTCACTACTACATACTACATACATGATATTCTTACAACTTTTTTTATAAATGTGGGCTCTCTCTCTAGAGTCTAGACCGCACCAGTGAAAAAAATAAAGAAAAAAATAGCCCGTAAAAAACTAACCTTGTACACAAAAACTACTACTACGAAGTAGAATCGAATTAAGTATACGTGTTTGTGTATTGCGAATGAACCCTTTTATGTAATCATAGAGTACGAGTACATAAATCGAATCTCAAGGAAAACAGAGGTAAACACAAATGTGATGGTGATGATGATGATGACGATGTTGTATCTATCTATATTATTATATAAATCTACTCGTATGAAATGGGATTTTGTAAATTTAAGGAGTTATACAGCAGTGAAATAAGTTATTAGGTTCGTACTGTTGAAAAGAATGACTCATATAGATAGAAAGTTTCTTTTGTTGCTATCATATTTCACCAAAAGCTCTCGTAAGAGTGAATAGATATTTGAACCCTTTCATAAGAAGTTGTATATTATTTTGGTTTGTCTCAATACAAAATAACACTAAAATTACTACAGAGAGCAGGGTGAAAAATAATACACAAAACACACACACACACTTGAGCAGTGTTATTAACTACCGAAAGCATTTATGCTTAAGAGGTAGTTAATGCGATCACCATGTTTGTCTGTCTGTCTGTCTGTCTG
>JAITYZ010004249.1:0-12664 GCA_027744595.1 Paronellides praefectus | reverse complement strand
AAAAGGTTTTTACATGTAAAAATACATACACTGCATGAAGGGAAGAAGGTGGACAGGGATGCAGATGAAAAACAAAGGAGCAGGTGCTCCTGTGTTTGTGCTGGGATGGAAGGATCATGACATGATGATCAACCGTGAGCAGCAAAATGCCATGTTACGCGACTGTCATCATCAGAGCATGCTGCATCACAGACAGATGAGAAGGGAAGATTGCATGCTTATTAGCATGCGTATCCGTATCGACAATGCAATGCAGACAATCTGATGGGGGAATACCATCAATGAAAAAAACAAAACAAATGTTCTGAGAGGCAAGTGTCGCGAGAGCAGCTATAGGTAGAGGGATCCAAAATGTGGGAAACCACAACATCAACAATGGGAACTCCATTATTTGCCAAACTTGTGGCTTTCCTATCTTTCCTTGCGTCTATCCGCCTGTGTTGACCCTCACATAGGAATGCCTGTAAGGAGTTAAATGGAAGGATGGCCAGCCGCCAGCCTGTCCATATTCCACGTACGGGAATACTGGAGTCAGAAAGGTGGTGAATAGAAATGCGACTGAAAGAAGGGAATTGGCTAAGGTGTAACCTCGTCTGTGAGGGGATTAGAGCCACAATCTGGACATGCCAGTTTGCACAGGTGCACTTTGCTTTTGAGCAGCATGCACTAGTAATGTCACGCATTGTAAACGTGCTCAAAGTTGGACTGGGTCCAAGCAACTTGATGCAGTTGCTGCAAGTGTGTTGGAAGGGAGCAGAGGGGTAGGCTAGCATGATTTTGTTATTGCGTAGCCTTTTGTTGTGCCTGTCACACGACGTGTTGCGCATGTTGTGTAACGTTAAAAAGGACTTCCTTCCACTCTCTATCCGGATGGAAGAGTGATGCGATAGCTGTGGGGTAGCCTCATCATCAGCTACGTGTGATGATGCATGCGCTGATGAGAATGATGTGAGGCGGAAAATGAGGATATGTAAAAAGTGGAAATACCCAGATCTCTCTGAGCTGAGCAAGATCAATTTCGTACATCTGACTCACCTGCAAAAGTGTATCTCTAGGATAGCGCATCACTCAAAAGTATTCATTTCATCGTGAGTAGTACTCCTGCTGGTGGTGATGCACAGCCAAACAAAATAATAATGCAGCAACAATTACTTTTTGCAAGATTTCAAACACAAAGCATTACACGAAACATTCGACAATAAAACATGAGACATCTTGTGACAGTGTGCTCTTTTGAGATCCATCATGCAAAGCTATGTATCAACAATCAACGTATATTATTTGGCTTAGATGCGCTATCCCTGCTATAGCTGGCTCTTTTGGAATTTGAATCAAATTATTCGATGCATGTTGCAGATGCTCAGGTGGATGAGGTGACCAATATGGGCTCTCTTTTTTCTCTACGCTCAACGTAGTCTGCATCTCCATCAAGTCAAAACGTTTGCTCAACAAAGCCAACAATGGAGCAACCAAGCTGCACTGTGTGAAATGTAATGCTCTTGTAATCCTCCATTTAAGGTTTTAATTATGCTCCCAGCTATTTGCTCATTTTGCTAATGGTTATGATGACACTAATTGGGCAACCCTGCCACCATCGCAAACAGCAGCTTACTTGTAGTTATTAAAATTGTTTCGGAGCCAGAGCGGACTCTTTGACGCAATAAATATTATGCAGAGCACATCACGAAATATTGGACACACGTCGGATTGAATTGAGCATGTGTGCCTATAACCAGTAGTGGTAATAGTAAAAATATAGCCGTGTTTTACAGACTCCTACCTGTACACATGCTACTGCGAAAATGTTTAACTTGAATGGGAATTCCCAAAAGGAATCCTTCCCACTTCTCCTTGCTTCTCCGGCCACTCTGTCTGCATCATCAAATTCCCTCTTTTATTCTCATTATTATAACGATTACGGAGCCTGAGCATCACAAACTGTTTCTTGTTTGTTGACAAATTATGGTTATTAAAGACGTAGATGAATGTAAACAGAGTAAAGGTACGTTAGCTAGTCACTACTCCCAATACTAATCCCAATGCTCACATTGTCACGAGTGGAAATGTGATGCAGACGTTAAAACCCGCTGCTTGCACCATTCTCATCATGACGACATGAGAGTAGTAGTCAGCCTGCAAGCAAAGGTGGGATTTTGGTGACGCAACACTAATTCCCCTTCCTCTCTCACACAAACACCTATCTGCATTTATCTTCATCCTCCATCCTCGATTTGACACGATCCATTCAATTTATATACCTACTTCATTTTTGCCATTGTTGTGTTTCATCTTTGATTCACTCTATCCTCATGTGGGACACACTCAATGAGATGTTGATGGGAAGGAAAGGGATGTGGAGATTGCTGGCGACTTGCCAAACTCTTTCCCTCATCCCCTTTATTCCCTCAGAAATGCTCCCCTTCCGTCATTGACAGCTTAGGATTTCACAGAACAGGATTTCCATAGTGATAAGAAGTACGAGAATAAGAGAGGTTCTCAAGTTCATTTCACCCATTTGTACACATCTCAGCAGACTTGTTGCTCAATGCAGAGTATTAATTGCACTTTTTTTGTGCACTTGTAGGAGGATTTAACTGTTTTACCAATAAAAGAATGCATTGTTTAAGAAAGTGGTGGATTGAGATGATGATGAGGGGTGGAATATGGTAAGAGAGAGGCCGAGTGGACACCCAAAACCATCTTTTAACTTTTAACTGCCTTTTCGTGAGCTCAGCTTGAAGAAAGAAAAGTGGTTTTCGAAGAGAATGATTAGCGGAGTAGTGAGTTGATTGTTTTAGTGGATGGAAGAAGCACTTTATGGCAAAGGTGATTAGGTATTCTCATGCACTTGTTCAAATCTGCATCTATGCAC
Organism: Paronellides praefectus; assembly: GCA_027744595.1. NCBI lineage: Eukaryota > Metazoa > Arthropoda > Collembola > Entomobryomorpha > Paronellidae > Paronellides > Paronellides praefectus. The sequence continues at coordinate 9,792 of JAITYZ010004249.1, read as the reverse complement.
ACATAATAGTAGGGGGCAAGCGCAAAATCCCCTAAAGTAACGCTATTCGTATGATTTTATGATATTTAAGCTTCTCACTCAGGGGGCCCTACACATTATCCACAATGCAACTTGCAACTTGATTTGTGTCCACGGGGGGCCTCACATTCCCGAGCAACAGTAGTCGAGACATTCTATACTCATTTTAAATAAATTATTAAACGACTCTTTTTTGCCAACAGCTTATCAACAAGATCATCGAGCTACATCAACCACGACAAATTATTTTACACAGTCAACCAGCTTTGCACTGTTTCAACAAGACGTACGGCTACGCACACCCGCCTATCACCAGTAGTAAGCCATTCAGTCCCCCAAAGAAAAAAAAACTTTTTAGGCAAATGTCCAAATATTAGACATGCTCACAATTGCAACGGTTGGTCAGTTTGAGTGCATGAGAACACATGCATGCATCCCTCTTTTTTTGCATTTTCCAACTTTTGCAAATAATTTAATTCCGCAGATTTTGTTACAAACAAGCATGGTCACAATTCTGTCAAATGTGCTTGTGGGCAAATGATCCCCTTTTAAGCGTTCGCGTTGAAAAGAGGAGAAAGAATGAGAATTGTAAGTTCCTTCTCTTCCTCCTCAGCGTCGTCGTCTTGTTTTTTACAAGCTGAGCATGCCGAGTTGTTGTGATTTGGATAGCAAGTCCCTTGTTCACATCCTAGAGTGCACTCACTTGTTGAACCAATGAGGTGATTAGCAATGCATTAGAGTATGTCCCGTGTTATGGACAAGGGGTAATGAAATTGTGGAGCTTGAAGGTAGGGAAAAAATCCAAATCATTTTCCGCCTTGTTCCTATCTCAACAATCAATTCATTTCTTTTTGCAATGAGGAGAGGGGCTCAAGTGTCCGAGAAAGGGAAGATGGGTTGATAGTTTGGTTGGATTGTAAGGATTGTAGCCAGTTGGGATAAGGATAACAACAAACTAATAAATTACTTGTCTTGCATTTGCATGTTTTTTGCCCTTGTTCCTTGAAGCATGCATAAATTAATCCCATATGTCTGTCCATTGTGAGCACACATGAATTGAGCCCAGACTTGATTCTCATATCTTTTTTTAGATTTGCTCAAATGATAAAAGAAAGCTTGAAAATGGATTTTCGTCTCAAATCAAATTATCCACCTGTGGCTTCTCTCTAACCTCTACCTTGACTTGACTCTCTGCATTCTTTCTGGATCAAGATTTATGCATTCTATTAAAATAATCAGAACAACACACAGTTGTACAGTTGCACAAGTTTGAGTGTCTTGTCTTGTTGTTCTTATGATTACGCTCCTGATAATAATGACAAGATAATCTTGCGCCAGGTGGAATAATTTATGCTCAAAATCCTACCATCTTTACACTTTCCTTGTTCCGTCCAACTGCCTAAACACTTGGCTCACAAACATGTGACTCCAACCACCATCTCTGCACTTTATGTCAACCGCTCGCTCTTTTACCCATCAACTCACAAAGGATTTTTGCTCACCATCAACATCTTATTTCGGTCCGCTTATCTTTACAGGGCCCATCATTTATTTATCATTATTGAGTGAAGGAGTAGCAAATATTCAATCTGAATGTCTCTTCTCTACAAACTCATCTTGTCCGCTGCTCAACCTTGCCTCTTTTAAAAAGGGTCCTAAGTCCGCAATTTCACTTCTCTACGAAATATCATTCTAGTCCTCATGAACATCTCTCACAGTTTGCACGCAAATGAAACTTGACAAAATTGCAGCAAGTAAATTAGAGTTGGTGGGTACGCATACAGTAATGCAAAACCATAGCAACAACAGTTTGCCTGCCTACTCAAAACTGAAGGAAAAGATGTTATTATTTTTGATAAGCTCAACATAATTGCCTCAACCATCGCTCAGGCAAACTTTATCATCTTTTCCTTTTTTAATGCAAAATGTTCAACCAGCTTTTAGGAATGAAATGAGTCGGTGGCTGTGGCTAATGAATCAAGTCTAAGTGGCTATTAGAAATATAGGTTTACAATGGAGAGTGCGAGGAAAGGAGTAAGATAAGTCGATGAAGAAGAAGAAAGGGGTGTAAAAAAGGTGATATTACATAATATTTTTTTTGGGCTGCTGTGTGTGGCCCACCATCATCAAGACAAACTTTTTTACGTTATCGCCAAGCCAACCCCATTGCGATGGATCTTCTTCCACTTCTTCTTCTTCTTGTTTGTGGTGGTGCCGCTTTTTTATGTTGATTTGCGCAAGACGTGATATTTTGTATGCAAAAGAAATGATGGCAAGACAAACATAGATATGCACAAGAAATGGTTGAGAGAGTATTCATGAGTTATCTAATTCAGTTATGGTGTTGTGGTGGTGCAAACGGTTTGCAAACTTCTAGGACGAGTCTATAAAGTCACAGCTTTGTACGGTAGCAAATGACAGGTCAAAACCAAATTGGCAACTATTTTCTGAAAATATCACCTTTTGGAATCATTTTCCGATCCAGCTTTCATCACAGTTATCTGCTTTGTATTTGGAGGAGAATATTCCCTTTTGTGTGTTGACGTTAATGACTTTATCGTATCATCGGAGTGGTCTCCCGGTGTATCATGCGCATACTACATCGCCACACAAATATGTCTTCATTTCAAATTAATGCATTCATTATGCATCCGACCGTGTATTTTTGTTGTTTGGTGGCAAATGAAGCCAAAGTTTAGGGAATACATTAATTATTGATTCATTTCAGGTTTTAGGATCCATGCACTCTCCCTCACTCCACTACTCTCTCGCATCGTAAAAATTCCAAAACTGTTTTTTCATTGCAATCATCATGACCAATTATGCCAACATTGCTGTTTAATGGGATCCTCTTCACAATCACCGGATTATCAGTATCGTCTTCAGCCCAGTCGGTTTCACTTTGAAATCCGAGTGAGACCTTTTATTTTGGTAAACAAAAAATACGAAAGAAAGAAAAAGAAGACAGACAGGAAACGAAAGAGGAGCCAGGCGAGATGAGAAAAACAGAAGCAGCTACCACTCTTCAGTTGACTACTTGCCCATTATCTATTACCACTTATCTTTTATTAAGTTAAGCAGCATTTAGTATTGGTATCTCCATCGAGTTCATGTACGCAGCCGTCCTCATCATCGTAATGAGCACCATTTAATTATATTTATTATTATTTCGCTGCAGGTATAGAATGTCGCCGCAAAGTGCTCAGGTTGAGATATGCATGATGAATGAGAGAAGCAGCAGCGATAGAGGCAAGTTTTAGCAGAGTCCACGCTATCCGCTCACCTGCCTCCAACGAACATCAACTCACTGGGCTCAAGTGCTGCTGACAAGATGAGTTCATCCCCCATTGCGAGGCAAACACCCTTTTGCACAAGCTAATAAATTCCTACATGTCCCCCTTATAGTTGGCGCATTCCTCCACCACCTTTGCCAAATGAAATGAGAGTGAAGATGATGAAACAAGTGGATGCGTCGTGAACGTCCACCTCCTCATCACTCATTAAATCATCATATGCTTGGATTACGGTTCAATACCACACGGTTCAAAGCTTCAATGAGCTGTTTAGCTGTTTTCCCTTTTTTGGCAGTTAAACCAGTTAAACTAACTTAGGCTATCATCCCAAAAGGTAAAATAAAACAAGAGCAAGTTCCCGCGTACCAAAAATACTAACCATCTCATTTTATTTATTTTTTGCTCTGGTGGGCTCTGCTATTCAAACTCCCCATCTCAGGATTAGACTACACGTCCCCACCACTCGCACCACTCAACACCAAAAGCAATAAATGACGACTAAATATTCAAATCAGAAGCACACACAATTTTCATCATTAGCGAGACCACCTTACAATCAAGACAAAGCGAACCTTACAAGGGAGTCCCCCTCGAACACTTACTCCTCCATCCTCATTCCGCAGTATTCTCACCTGAGCAATTCATCCCATTTCACACAAAAAGCCTACAACATTCTGGCCCCGTCTTCATCTCAAGGAATTTTGTCGAGTGTTTCTACTTAGCGAGGGAAAGGTTTCTACTCACCAGCCTTAGCATCAGGTTGCTCCTCTCATTTTTATAATAGACAAATAGGTATACCTCTTTACGTTCCACCTTTGCAAGGCAAGCACCCCAAATGCCTCCACCCAGCACTACTAATACCTGGAGTACCTCCAAAAATTGTGTAATTTTCGGGACTTGCACATGATGCAACGACTGGGAACAATTACAGAATGTAGTCATCCAAATGGCGTCGTATTCAAATTGCTGAGAGTGCACAGTGTGGAAAGGTTGCAAGTAGTGTTTACAACACGCCCATTATTCCACTCATATTTTTTATCAACCACTAATGCAAAATGGATTTGTTCCCACAAAGACCAACATTAAACAAATCCACTTACACAATATCCTGTATTTTAATTATTACAATCCCCTTGTTTAATTTTATCCCCGGATACACACTCTTTTGACATAATTTATTTTAAACAAAATGTGATAAAGGTTTTCGTGTTTCGTGGAGAATCCCGTCGAGAGTTGTGCAAACTGTTCTGCATCTCGTCTCGGACGAAAGAGGCATACAAAGCGAGAATTGAGTAGCAGCATTGATTGATATATTATTATTATTATGCTTAGGCTTATGATCATGCTGCTCGCTCCTGTTCTGATTTTTCAATATTTTTTTTTCATGTTTTGCACGTGATGGTGCTAATGTGGATATTTTGAAAGGTTGGATCATAAAATAACAAGTTGTGGTGTGTGAGGTGAAGTTGACGAGTCGGATCGAACCATTATTTCGTCAGCAACATCTTATCCATTATGTCAATACGTACTTGTCATGTCATCAACAGGATTAGCACCACCAATAATAATAATTTTTCTGTCGCTGCTAAACTGTTATGTCTCCTCCCTGTCACCATAAATAACACTCGGCAAAAAATATCCATGTGGTGTGGGTGTACTAATTATCCTAATAACAGCATGTGTAATTTTGAGGTCGGAGCGAGTTAAACCAGATTACTTCTTTTAGTTCCGTCGGAAAATAAGCCAAAAGAATGGTTGGGATTTTTATGTGGAAATGTGTTTGCACATAGATACATGTGTGTATATGCCGTGAAGCCTTTTCATTCAAGTAGACAACCATGATATACAAAAATGAGATGATCTATGGAATGACCCAACGGTGCAGGTTGAACTTGTGAATGAGAGACAATTTGTTGAAAAACGTTGTCATAAAAGATACACACAGGTTCTTGCATTGCCCCCTTCCGGTCGTCTTAAATGGGTGCGGTCTACAGCGCAGCTGCCCTTTCCCTCCACTTGTTTTCCGGATGAACAGAGGAATTCTTTCTTTAATGGGCTAACGAAAAATGGTGAGGTAGACGGGTGCGGAAATGAAAGAATGCTGGATTGAGTTGTGTATGTTGAAAATATTTATACGTACATGACATGTTAAAGTAGAGGGTAGATAGCAGTATAGCTAGGAAGTTATGTATCATATTTTTGAAGAGGACTTGAAAGTCTGAAATTGTTGGTCCAACCCGACTTTGAATTTATTTGGGATATAAATGTCACTTTGAAATGAAAGAATGGAGTGTTTGATTGTTTTTGGGAGCTAATGAGCCGAAGGATGAGTTGGTCCTGGGATATTGGCGGATGATGATGATGATGATGTTAAACAAGGATGGTCTTGCTACCCATGCCGCTTTATTTCTCAATTAAGCATTTCCCTAACGACTCTCTAACTTTCAGACCTCATGATCATCAGCCCAATCAAAATACAATTTATTGTTTCTTTTATACGAGCCAGTCTGGTGCAGAGTAACAAGACGTTATAAAAAGTGGATATGTTGATTTAACATGTGCATGTTGTGGGGTGATCATTACAATAAAACATTTTATATTTTGATTCAAATTTACGGCGGTTAGCTACACATGCACCCTCATAATAATAATAATAATAATAATAATAAACAATTCATCAAAAAATATAAATGTCATCTTTTGTTTGTGCGTCTCTGAAGGGTAATGAGTTTTCCTCTTTGCTTTGCACGAAATGGTCGGTACCGGTAGCCAATTCAATTAAGCCATAAAAATAAGTTTTGCGTGCACATCGAGTCATCTTAGCGCCATCATCATGCTCAACAAAGGAGTGATAGATGGAAAACTAGAAACCTGAGTCAATAATGATTTATAATTCCTCTCTGTCGACTTGACTCAACTTTGATTTGATTGTGAAAAAAGGAGAACAAACACATCATGAGGAGAGATGATGATGATGATCATCATCATGATCATCATCAGCAGCAGCAGCAGCATCACATTTTGAGAATGATGGTTAGGTTTGCTTTTCATCATCATCTTCTCAATCATGTGATCACATTGCATTCTTACAAATCATCATCTTTTCAGTTTTTCAAAGAGTCAAGTTTTTGCCTGTTGCTCTACGAGTTACCATTCTTACCATCCCCATGAAATTAACTCAAAGACTCACAAACTCCGTTCTGTCTTTTACAAAAATATAATTCTTTTGCTTTCTCTTAAATTACAACGTGTAGCGGCCTTTCCGACGTTTTTGATTGCGAAAATAATAATGCTGGCCATTTCACGTGTCCATATAATAATAATATTTAATAAGGAATTCGTTAGATTCCTTGGCACAAAAAAAATGAGCCGAGTGGGGAACTGTGCATAGCGTGCACTAACCTTTGTCTATTTACTCTTTTCTCAAGGTGCTCGCTAGCTGCTATGCTGGTAGCTTCGTATTTCTTGCAAGCTAGTAGATCTGCTATCATTTCGATCATCATTTTTCTTGTCTCTGAAGAAAATAAGTAGCAGGACCCAGAACATGATTTTTAGTAGATATGCGAATAGATATGCAAATTTCGAAAAGATGGACTTGTGAAAAACATGGTATTAATCAGCACAGCTCAAGAGAAGATGATCACTTTGATGATATCCTTGTAAAAATTACAACAAATCAAAATTTTACCCTTTCCCATTTGTTTACCGAACCTAACATAAACTTTGTTCGCACAAAAACCATCTCTTCTTCGAGCAGAAAAAAGAAAAGCAATTTAAACTTTTCAAATTTTTTAAACGCAAATTTATCACCGGCGTTTGGATTACAAAATAACGTTGCGGAAAAGTAAAATGAGCGTGATAAGCAAAATAGGTTTTGTTATTTGTTGATGGTCGTCTTGCTAAAAGAGGAAGCAATTTTTTTTGAAGTTATAAAGAAGCGTATAGGCATCACCTTCTGCACACATTTACAACGAAACTAATCTGTAATTGTTGCTCAAATGATGATGACAAATGGCCATTATTCCAATGAACGTGCCATCAGAGTAATGGTCTCTGCTCACCTCTCAAACAACACTTAATGAAGGGGAACTGTTGGGGAAACTTGTTGTTATAATAATTAGTGTGTGTCCGAATTGGTGTTCATTTCCCCAAAGTTTAATAATTAAACTTTGATTTCAAAGGATAAACATTTGAGGCCTCTCTATTAACTCCGAATGTAGCGTTAATGCTTGCTAAATTTCTTCATGTTGTTCTCCTCCTGAGAAACTAACGGAAGTAGACAATACACACACACACACATCTGTTGTTGTTGTTGAATTGAGACTGGGATCATGCAAGTGGATAAATTTTGATGGAAAGGAGGGGAAGAAGCAAGAAGATGCGGTAAAGTGTATTAATCACATGTAAATTACGTTGTCATTGGTTGGTGGGTCTTTACAACCCGTTGGATTGTTGTCTGTAAATACTCAAGTAAGACAATAATTTTCGAATTGTACTATCTCGAAAGAGAGAGGAGAGCCAAGAGGCAGAGGAAAACGAGTTTGTGGTACTCTACGAGATTTTTCAAAGACAAGTTGCCAATAGGATCACAACAACAGCACAAAACTCTCAGCTTACTTGACACAGGAAAAACTTGATGCTGATTGATTATCATTCTTTTACTCTTAATTTGATTTACTCACATTGACCCACACCACCAAGCAGCACACAAAAAAAATAAGCTAAACAGCTCGATATTTTATGCAAGTGGTGGGGAGAGCTTTGAAGGAATGTGATTAGATCATTACCGCAATTTGAAATTATGCCCAAGAGAGTGTGCATTCAGATGATCAAGATTATCTTGATCAATTGCCGGTGTAGCCTGTGAAGACAAAGTCTAAGGAGAAATGCCGATCTGGTGGTGGTGGTGGTACAGAGTACACTTGTTGTACACATTTATTGGATGCTTCTCATAATATTATTATTATTACCCATCCTCTCATTCTACGCTTCTTGCCGTCTGCCTCTCCTCAACCGCTCAACAGTGCTCCTTTAGTAAGCCTTTTTTGCAAGGTAGCTCACAGCTTTCAAAATATTACATTTTGGCTATTTGATAGGATCAATGGCACAAATGTTTTGAGCCAAGATTTACAACAATTATAGCGTCAAATTTTGAAATTGTGAGAAGCGTGTAAGGGAAAATAATAAAAGGTTTATATATTTTTCGAAAGGGTTGTGTTGTGGGGGGAGAGTGGCCGATGCTCAGTGGTTGGTCGTATTCTATTTCACTCCATTACTCTTTGCATATTAGAAAAGATTTTTTTTTCTCTTTTAATATTTGCATAATATTTTTATGTTGCATTAATGCAAAAATGCTAATGTTAGTTTAAAGAAAATTGTTGCTGCTGCTACTGGTATGCATGTAGCTTGTGTGATGTGTGTGCATTCTTTTTAGAAGACGGCTTTAAAAACACCACCGCCAACTTCTTCTAGACCCACAAGTCAGTGAAGAAGGAGGGTGAAGCTGGTTTCTTCGGGGCCTATCGTATCGATAATATCCGATAACATTATTCTGGGCCGCTACTGCATTTGTGAGTTGAGCTGAGCAGAGAAGAAAACGCATTCAAGTCAAAAAGCGAAGCCAAGTGAAGAGCCACACACAAGTTATAATAATAATAAAAGAATGTTGAATTGAATTGAAGAAAGAACAAGACAAGTCCTTCTTCGTCTTCTTCAAATCAACTTGGGTCAAATGGCGTGCTATAATCCACAATAATGCCTTTCTGCATTTGCCAATGCCATCAAACAGAAAAATATTCTGCTGCTGATGTTCTAAGTACTTTGATTATTCATTCATCAACATCATCATCATCATCATCATCATCAACAACAACAACAACATCATCATCATCATCAACAACATCATCATCACAGTGTTTAGCTAAAGAAGATGGCTCTGCATTGAGAGATTATCAAATCAACAAAAAAGGGGAAAAGACGGTATTTTAGTGAAGCGATGTTTTTCGTCAACCACTTCATTTGCTACCAATAATACACTAAATAATATGTATATATGAGCAAAAAAAATGATATTCCTGCATACCTTTTGTGTATGCGTGTGTGGAGGACTGCGCACAGTGTTGACAAGTACTATGCGCTATACATAAAAATGACTCAATGGCGAAAATAGTTGTGAGTATTGGCTACATTCAATCATGACATGCAAACAAAAAGCATGAGGACGGGATGTCAAGTCGTGGAAATATTGATGCGCATCAATACAATCTTTGAGACAAGAGGTGAATTGGTTGCTCAGTGTCACAGTTCCCCTTAATAATATCCCACTTGTTCACTCATTTCATACTCGTGCTAATACAAATGTTTCATGATTAAAACTCAACTTATTAAATCCAGCCAACAAATAAATCTTCTCTTTCAACTCTGCTCCTCATTACCATTTATTTATGTCTCCTCCAAACAGAATCTCATTCAAAAACACATG